>JACEGR010007620.1:0-46806 GCA_014170235.1 Listronotus bonariensis
GAATTAAATTAATTATGTTCCAAAGTCTGTATTTTACCAAAGCTTATATTTTGCTTAATGATTCTTCTATACCTACCTTAAATGAAATGGGGCTTCAGTAACCCAGCGAGGGTAGCTATGACGTCACTCAGTTAAGACAGGTACCTAAATTTGACTAAGTTGTGCAGTACTTTTACTGAAGCTTCGGTTTGGACACAATAAAGAGTATATTTAAAGCGACCAAAAATAATAAGACAAATTTTAATTTCGTGACAGACCTTTTGAAAATTAAAAAATCGGTTGTCTGCAAAGTCGGTTTACTGACGATAGTTGAACGTGACGACGTCATAAGAAAATACTGATGGAATTGTTGCATTTTTCAAAGGAAAATTAAACAATTGACACCACATTCACTTTTCATTGCATTTCTTAAATTTAAAATTTGGAAACATCATTAAAATTTTTGTAACTCTAGCTTTTATTTTAATGATGAAAGCACGAATATTCGACAATATATTACTGAACATATATTAACGAAAGAATCGTTACCTTTATCGCCGCAATTATCGTTGCTATAAACAATTGACACCACATTCACTTTTCACTGCACGCTCACTCAAGTAGGAGAGAAACAGATGTCGAACGACGCGGAGATTGTGCCTCTTTGTCGCTCGTTCCGCGCTCTCGCTTGCACTTCAAGCCTTAAATGGAACGCGCGAGGTAACGCCGCATGAGTCATGTTTTTTGGTGCGTGCAGCTGAGTCCATCGAATTATAAGACGTTGTCACGTCAAAAATAAAATCAAAAAGTATGCCACGAAATACCAACCAGCTAAATCGTCTGCCAATATTACTTTTGGTCGTAATAATTTACGTAATATACATTGAAGAGTACTTCAATGTGTCCAAACGGCAGCTTTGGAAAAATACTGCCGAACTAGGTCATATTTAGGTACCTGTCTTACCTGAGTGACGTCATAGCTACCCTCGCTGGGTTTAGTGAAGCCCCATCTTATGTAAGGTACGTATAGGAGAGTCATTGAGGAAATATGAGGTTTGGTAAAATACAGACGGTCTGCCATCCACTGAGCTCTTAAGCCTTGTTTAAACACGGCTAGTAATTTAGTCAAGTAGCACGTAATAACGTATTTTCGTGCGCGCGGACAGTAAAAATTACTCGACTAAATTACTAGCTGTGTCTGAACAAGGCATTAGACTATAAGAGCAAGTATCCCCTAAAGGTTGATGTGCTAAGTTAATAAATAAGTTTATAAAATTTAATACGTGAGCTTATCTTATTACCGTCTTCAAAATAGTCCTATAAAAAATTTGTTGTAATTTCATTAGGGGAGCCAATATTTAAAGATATCAAAATGTACATGGTATTAATAATTTTTATTTTTTAAAAAGCAATGGCGTACCATATTTTTTGAAAAATCTTCAGTATTAATCCCGTAGGGATGCCTCTTGTAGAAATAATTAGAAGAAATCTTCCACACTAAAAATACCTATTGGTGCTTAGTAGGTATGTGCCAAATTACGTTAAAATATTTTAAACAGTTTTAAAGATATGAGAGGAATACGATATTCTTCTTAAAATTTTAACACCCTGTAGCTCAAAAGCTGGGCGGTATAGGACATATTTTAATATGACCTTTTCTTCCTAAAATTATATCCTGTATTTTTAGCCATCAATTACATTATCACCGCGGAACAAAAAAAAATAAAAATTCTGCGGCATTCATTTTGTTAATGGTTTTTATAAACCCTTTTCTTAGTTATGCACAATTTGCATTTACTTTTTTTTGGATTGACTCTGGTTTTTATGATAAACGAGACGTAAAAAAAAAAATTTTGTTATTAGTTTACATATTTCTGTTAGACCTTGATCAGTTCATGCCACTGGTCTCGATGGATTGCCAATGTTATTACCTGCGCTAAACAAAAGTTACATTTCATGGGCGAAAAAACAGGTTTGTGCGCAAGCAAGTTGAGGGTAAACGCACCTGGCGCCAAACAGACTATCCGCATTATCGGAAAGAATTTGTCGACGGCGTCCTGGTTTTCCGTTCGAAGTACAGTAGCTAATGAGCGTCACGGTCAGACCGCGGACGGAGGGTACGGGGTGCCGGTGTTTGTATTTTGCCACGGCTTTTAGGTGCGCATGTTCGTCCACCCATCCATTTGTTTACTGCGCGAGGTCATAAAAATCCGAATAATGCTTCTTGCCACTGCGGATCTAAATGTAGGTTATCTATGGTTCATGCCAGCAGGAGGATATACTAAATACCCATGTTTCATATGTCTACGGGATAGTCGCGCAAAAATGAACATTGGATTAGAAAGGTGTGGCCTTTGAGAGAAATTATGGAGGTAGAAAAAGCAAATGTGATTTTTGAGCCACTGATATTCAGAGAAAATATCCTTTTCCACCACTTCACATGAAGCTTTGAATAATGAAAGAATTTATCAAAGCCCTTAAAAGACTGGTGACTGTTTTTAATACGTGTGTCAAAAATTTAAAGCTCCGAGTATGGAAAAATTAAAAGCAGGCATCTTCGAAGGACCGAAAAGCCGTTCTCTTATAAAAGACACTGAATTCCTAAACCATATGACACAATTTGAATCTGAAGCATGGCTAAGCTTTGTTATAGGAGTTACACATTTTCTGGGAAATCACAGAGCACCAGAGAACTAGTTGCTAAAATGCTTTTAAATTTTAACAGATTAGGAGCTAATATGAGTAATAAATTGCATTTTTACACCGTCATTTGGACATATTTCTGGGTGATTACAGTGAAGAACAAGGAGAACGGTTCCACCAGGACATTAGGATAATGGAAGAAAGATACCAAGGTCGATAGGACAGCCACATGATGGCAAACTACTGCTGGAGCTTAGTAAGGGATTGTCCTCAGCAAAAACATAGTAGAAAATTCCACAGGAAAAGTTTATGTATTTTTTTTTAATTATTTGAGTAAACAGAATATATAGGGTTATTCAAAAATCGATCACGAAACTTAAAGGGGTGATTCTACTTGACAAAATAAGGGTAGAGCTTCATATAATTTTTTTGAAAATGTCATTCGTTTTCGAGTTACAAGCCGTCAAAGTTCAATTTTATCTTGGCTTTTTCGCCATATTGCATTTATTTTTAACGAATCCAGTTGATATTTGGCACACAAATCCAGCTTTGCAGATTCTAAAATTTTAAGACAAAAGTACTTTTTTAAATACCGCCAGAGGGCACTTTACCTAAAACTTAAAATTTATTTACATCATAACTTTTTATTTTGACAGATATCGCAAAGCTGGAGGCGCCATTTTATAGACAATCAAAAAATTAAAATTAGGTACTTTTTATTAAAGTCGATAAATCTCACGGTTTAGGCACCAATAGACATCAAGTTTTCATCAATTTCAATCAAATTAGCTACATACATACAGGGTGTCCAGTAACTCAACCGACAAACTTAACCAAACGATTCTACAACAAAAAATAACAAAAAATCATATAAACATATGTCCTAAACGTCTTAGTTTTTGAACTACGGGGTGTTAAAAATTTAAAAATAAGTTTTTTAAAATATTTAACACACCGTAGTTCAAAAACTAGGACGTTTAGGACATATGTTTATATGAAGTTTTTTTTTATTTTCTATTCTAGAATTGCCCTGTAAAGTTTGTCGGTTGAGTTACTGGACACCCTGTATGTATGTAGGTAATTTGATTGAAATTGATGAAAACTTTGATGTCTATTGGTGCCTAAACGGTGAGGTTTATCGACTTTAATAAAAAGTATCTTATTTTTTAAAGTTTTTGATTGTCTATAAAATGGCGCCCCCAGCTTTGCGATATTTGTTAATATAAAGAAGTTATGATGTAAATAAATTAGTTTTAGGTAAAGTGTCCTCTGGCGGTATTTAAAAACTACTTTTGTCTTAAAATTTTAGAATCTGCAAAGCTCGATTTGTGTGCCAAATGTCAACTGGATTGGTTAAAAAATAAATGCAATATGGCGAAAAACCCAAAATAAAAATTGAACTTTGACGGTTTGTAACTCGAAAACGAATATCATTTTGAAAAAAAATTATATGAAGCTCTACCCTTATTTTGTCAAGTAGAATCACCCCCTTAAGTTTCGTGATCGATTTTTTACTTCACCCTGTATGTTTTTTTTTTTGTTTTCGTTTCGTTTTAGAGGAGTTTAATAAAAATGTTTCTTTTAAACATATTTGTTTTTTTTAGCTTTTTTCAGTGAAATAGTTAATAGTCTTTATCTCAAAAACTAGAGTCAATTTGACAAATCTTATATTTTTCTAGTACTCAGCACACTAGTCTTATATAAAATTGACATCAACTTACTGTGCGGCAAAATTAGTTAACCACTGTTATTATCATTATTCACAATATATGTCAACCCTTTCTCAGATAATGGAAATTTTATTTTTTTAGATCACTCACCAGTGCCAACCACGGCAGGTGAACCAGACAGTTCCTCCTTACAAAACCAATCATCTTCTAATTTGTTAGCCGCATCTGGAATCGAACTAGCTAAAAATCCTTTGGAAAGTCAGCAAAGTTTAGCTACAAAGTATGTATCCAAAACATACCAAGTCAAAGCTCTCTTATTTTATTAATAATAATAATAAGCTTTATTGTCATGAAAAATATTTAGATATCTTTGTAGACAAAGCATTATTCTTATTTATTTCATTTTTTTAATGCACCTTTTATTTATATTTTAGATTGTCTGAATTAAAGATCGTGGGTTACAAGAAAGATAAAACATTTGTTGATGAGCAGGACGCAAGAAGATTACAGCAGTTGGCCATAATGCAACAACATATAAATGAAGCCGCTAAATTACCTCCTGAAGCTGCAGCTCGATTAGTTGATGCCAGTTATACGCTTTGTAAGTGTTTTTATTTTGATTTAGGAGTTTATGTGCATTATTAAAATGTTTATTTTTATTAAAAGACACATACGAACACAGCATTGCAGTTATTTGTGTGTGTTGAAGTCTTTCCAAAAAGAAAAATGGTGGTAAAGTTAATTCGCCACCTATTTTTGTTTCACAGTTTAAAATTTAAACTAACAAAAAGCTGTTTGCTTATATACAGGGTGGCGCCTTTTCGTTTACCTTGCAGGGTATAGTGAAAACTAAATAAGATAGAAGAAATCTGATTGCGCATTCTCAATTTCAATTTTTTAAACAAATTCAATGGTAAAATCATGGCTAACTTGATTTGTTTTGTAGATAGAAAGTGTTTTTCAATTTTGTCACTTTTTCCTGGCACTTGTAACTCTCTAAATATTGGAGGTAGAAAAGAATGTAAATAGGAGAGTTTTAGGGATTTTTGCGTAGAATCAAAGACAATTTTAGTTTCACTATAGACTCCCAGAATAATGCTAAATTTTTGGTCATCAGCTTGGATGCTCGCTTCGTGGAATTTATGAAGCGGGTATCCATCGAGTACACACGTAAACAATACGTATAATTTGCCGCTTCATAAATTCAGTAAAGTCAGCGTCCAAACTGAAATTAAAAAAATTAGCATTGTTCTGGGTGTCTATAGTGAAACTACAATTTTCTTTGGTAGAATTCAATGGCGTTCGGTTATATTTTAAAAGGGGTCTTCACGCTTTAGTGTCTCAGATAGAAAAATATTTTAAATACAAACATTTTATGGTTTTGTAAAAGCCACCAGGATTTGCTAAAAAAATTAACAAATGAAAATTGCAAAGTAAACAAATGTGCATTAACTTTGTTATTTTAAATGGAACACCATGTATATTTTGGGTTTATTAGCATGGGTATATTTTTCCGTTTTCAAAAATATATACTTTGTTAATGTTTGGACCACCAGTTATCGCAAAAAATAACTCGACATTCTGGAAAAGGTCAGTCGCTCCGATTC
Organism: Listronotus bonariensis; assembly: GCA_014170235.1. Lineage (NCBI taxonomy): Eukaryota > Metazoa > Arthropoda > Insecta > Coleoptera > Curculionidae > Listronotus > Listronotus bonariensis. Next base: position 5,900 of record JACEGR010007620.1, read on the forward strand.
ATAGACAATTTAACATGAGCGGCTTTGGTTTTATTTGTTTCTCCAAATATGGCCTTTCTGTTATTTGTTTTGGTTTAAATAAAGAAATTGTCTGATTTTCAGATAAATATATAATATAATATTTTTGCTAATATCGCAAATTGTTATAAAGAAAAGATGTTTAGAATTAAAAAATACTTTTAAACATGCAATTTTGTTCATTTCCAAAAAAATCTTTTTTTTCTGCGAAAATCAAGAAAATTTAAGTTTGTACATTAGTGCATTGTACTTTCTTCTTGTTTTAGTAACAATTAATTAAAAAAGTTTATTTAAAACTATCCTATGACATTTATAATCGTGAAATATAGTGAATAATGTATAAACTTAAATTTTCGCAGAAAAAATTTTTTTTTTTTTTGGAAATAAACAAAATTGCATATTTGGAAGTAATTTTTAATTAAAAACATCTTTTAATAACAATTTGCGATATTTGCAAAAATATAGGTTCTTACTTTACTTTTGAGAAAAAATTACGTTTTCGGCCAAACCTCGTACATGACTGACAGTTTGATATCTGATGATTGCATTTTAGGTTTTGGACCATGCAGAACTTTTTATAAAGAATAACTTTTTTTGTAAAATTAATAATAAAAAAGTTTTACATATGCCGCCAACTTACGTAGACACACTGTATATTTTTGAAAACTGGAAAATATACCTTTTCCAATGAACTTAAAATATGCATGGTGTTCTATTTAAAATAACAAAGTCGATGCTCATTTGTTTACTTTGCGATTGTCATTTGTATATTTTTTTAGCAAATCCTGGTGGTTCTTATAAAACCCCAAAAACTTTTGTATCTCAAATATTTTTCTATTTCAAACAATAAAGCGTCAAAATATAACCGAACACTCTCTACTTATATTATTATTTTTTTTGCAGCTCGTGATGTTCAAAGTCCTTCCAAAGTATTACTGAACTGGCTCTGGGGCAAGAATCCACCTAAAGCCAATGATTCCTAGCATAACCTTAAAAACAGATTAGTGCCTCCAAGAGTTATTTATAATACAAAAAACACTTATTGTTAAAAAGAGCCAGTTTTCGAAAATATCTTTGAGGTATTTACTAGAGATGGGTGCTATCTTTTTTTTCTTTTCTTCTAAATAATTTAAATTATTTGGAAAAAGGGGTTTTTAAATGATCCCACTGGTTTTAGTGCATCTAAAGTTATGGCGTTCCATTATTATTTTTCTTAAAATTAATGGAAATTTTCCACCTCTCTGTCGAAAATTGGCTCTTTGAAGTGTCTAATACCTTTAGTGTGATATGTGTAGTCTTAATGTTTTTTGATATGTTAAGTCCAAAAGTTTATTGTAAATTGTAAATTCTTTTTAAATTTTAATACAGTTTATTATTTTTTTGTTTTGGTATAAAAGATAAATAAAATGATTTTAACATATTCCTTTTTTTTCTTCTTGGTTCCGAATCTCAATACATAAAAAAGATTTAATATACAGGGTGCGTTTTTTAAAAACTAACATTTTTTAAACCACGCCAAATATTAAAAAATTTAAAAAAAAACGTTTCTATAATACCCTCTCTCTCTCTCTATTTTTTTTTTCTTGGTTTTGGTCCCTTCAGGTCCAATCCACCACTCTCCTTTCGGATTATGCTTTCCAGGGCTTCGTCGGCGGAAAATCTGGATAATCGAGCTCGTAGCTCCCAGAAATTCCAAAAAGAAAACAAACAATTCAACAATCGATGCAATGCATAAATTATCGGCTGTCAAACCAAGATCTGCTACTGGTGTTACGTATAACCTTCACTTTCACTACTGACAATTCCCATGGCACGCCCATCTATTTCCCGCCATTTGAGAAATACCTCGTGTTTACCACCAAATAGGATACCATCAGCTTATAGGAATCTTCGCTCACAGCGCTTAGATCCAGAAGAAAGATGCCGTCAATTTAGCGTGAATCTTTCCTTGATCCCCGAAGGTAAAAAACGTTCGTACGACAACTCTAGCCGCCACTCCGGGAAGAACTTTGTAGTCCTCTAGCATGTCCCCACTGTCCGGAGGTCAAACAAAGAGTCTTCTATAATACCCTAAGGGAATATAAATGACGTATGTTTCAAAACACCTCTATCAACCTCTTATGCTGCACCCCAGTCACTTAAAAATCTTAAATGGTAACACCTCTTATGCGGCACCTCTCTGAAATGCTTATGAAAATGCTTTTCGTTGGTCATAAAAAGTTGGGGTAAAATCAACTATCTGCTACTACTATCCTTAAATTTTAGAAAAATTATCAGGGTTGGCAAAAACCGGCTCTTTTGTAGTGGTGGCTGGATTTTGGCTTTGTGTATTAGCTTTTGTGTTTTTTTAGTGGTTTTTGTGTTTTTGAAGGATAATTGTGTTTTTCTGAATTTTTGACCGTCCTCACCTCAAATTTTAATATCAAATCGGCAAATTCGCAAATTGACGGCAGACAAAAAAATTCTTTTGGAATGATGTACTGATTTCATACAAAATTACCTGCTGTTACGAATAAAAGACACTGGACTGTATTCCAAAATCATTGTTTGAAACTTCTAAATTAAACAGTATTCCAGCATATAGTAAGTGGTGAGAAACTGTTAAATCTAAATTTAATTATTTAATAAAAAAAGATAATATTTTAATTAAAATGACCGATTTTTTTACATCTCCATAGTTGTCCTGCAATATTTGCTTTTTTGTAGACAATATTTAATACTTATAGATTTGTCTGGAATGACTTAAAAACAGGCTTTATTCAGAGAGAGTTCCCAAACTTGTAAAATTATTGGGTATTATCATTATCTATGTTATTTCAGTATTCTAGAATAAGTAATGTTTTTTTTTAATAAATTATATATTATTTCCGTTAAAAATAGTTTGTTTACTGGACTTTTGTATGGATTTTTATGTGGTTGCTTTTTGTTTAAAATTATAGTGGCTTTTTCCCACAAAAAGCCAGTGGCTTGCCAACCCTAAAAATTATTCTTTAATCGAATGTTAGGATTTTAAATATTAAAATTGCCGCCACTTCCAGTCTCAGTGGCACATTTTTTCCTTCTTTTTGCACACATTTATTGATTTAAAGCTAAATTTGCCCACAATAGTTCATTTTCACCTTTAAAAACCCCGTGTTCTATGTTTTTTACGCCTTTTATCAAATAAATTGCGAAGGTTCCTTTTAAATACGCAGCAAAGTATGCATACACTGCTCCTGCGCATCCACCATAATTTGCTACGATTGAAAGTGAAGCTATGCAATTTAATTAAAAAAAAGTGTTAAAATACGTAGAAAATTGGGTTTTAAAAGGTTAAAATCAAATATTGTGTTTCACTTTAGCTAAAAATTTAGAATTGTGTGCAAAAAGAAGGGAAAATGGTAGTGAAAATAAAGTTAGTCTGATTTTCAACTTTGATGATGGATATCTCGGGAACGAAACGTTTCCGAAAAAAATCTTTCAGATTCGTGATTAGCGCCCCAAAAACCCCACATATGCCTAAATTTCGGCAAAATCGGAGTTGCTCCCACTTTCTAGACAATTGCCGAGTTTTTTTGAAGTTTTTGTTTTTTCATAACCGCATGGTGCTTGGGACAATTTTATTGGCCATGTTCGTGAAAATCAAAAAGATAGCCAATGGTTATACCTATCAGAAACAAAACTTGCAGAATTCAGATTGTAAAGTATATACTGAAGATGTTCTACTTAAAATTGCAAAATGTCTAAGTATCTTTACATTAACGTATTTTCAAATATGTTACATGCAGTTTAAAAGAAAACATACACTAGTTGCTTTAAACCTTTATTTAAACTATAACAATATAATTTATTTCTTAAAGAAAAATAAAAAACATAAATAGTTAAAAACACACACCATGTAAACAATAATTGAACTAATCCAGAAAAAAATTACATTAAACACTATTTACAACAGTTAATAAGAAACTTGTAACATGTACGTAATAAACATATTTTGAGGTTTTAATATTTGAAGATAAAAATATCAATTTTTTGAACATATTTGTAGATAGACAGGTTTACACTAGGGATGCACGATGTTCATCAATGTTGTGAAAACATCGATGTTAAGTTGATCGACGGTCGATGTTTTGCCATCGATGGTGGAGTATCGAAACATCGATGTTTGGAAAGAGTTACGAACGTATAATTTTGGTAATTTAATAACAGTTTTGATAGTTTGATAAGAAAAACATGTAGTTTGTTGTAGTAGGGAAAAAAGGAGGACTTTTTATTTGCTCTTCAAAAATTTTGGATACCAAATTTTGCTAGTTAAGCCAACCCCGCCAAAAAAAAAAAGGTATAAATAGATCCGTGCCATCGATGTTTCAGAAACATCGATGTTATTTGTTCGATGTATTGCCATCGATGGTCACCTTCGATATCACCATCGATGTTCAACATCCATGTCACATCCCTAGTTTACACTAATATTTTGTAAAGAAAACTATTAGAATATGCATCAACTGTATGTCAATTTTGTCAATTACTTGAATATTTAACTGATATAACTTACTTAGACGAACAAGAGTTTAGATAGGGTTTGAGGTAAAAAAATAGGAATTTATTTCATTAAAGAATGGACCACCGCCTTAACATTTAATGCTTTCAAATCGGTGTAAGTTTGACCAGTTCCGACGAAAACAATCGGCTGTCCAGTAATGTAGGTCATCGATATTGCTGCACCAACCTAAAAGCACAAAGTAAATTATACTTACACTAGTAACTGTCTCTAACCATAAAAATAAATTTATATGAAAAATTAGGAAAAATAAATAAACAGGGGGTTACAGCATGTTGTTAAAAAAATTGATAATTGTCTAGAAACTGTCCGCAACTCCGATTTTGACCAAATTTGATATACGGTTTTTTTTGGGGCGCTGATCATAATTCTGAAAGAATTTTTAGTCGGAAACGTTTTGTTTCCGAGATATCCATAATCAAAGTTGGTATTTAAACTTTTGACTCTTCTTTTCGCATTTTTTAAGTTGAAGTGGTACACAAAATTTGATTTTATTTTAAAACCTTATTTTGCTATGTATTTTACACTTTTTTAGAATTAAATTGGGTAGCTTCACTTTAAATCTTTTTCAATTATGGTGAATACGCCGGAGCAGTTATATGCATGGTTTACTACGTTTTTAAAGGGACCCTTCCCAATTTATTTGATAAAAGGTGTAAAATACAAAGAAAAACGGGGTTTTAAAAGGTGAAAATCAAATATTGTATGACACTTTAGCTTTAAATCAAGAATTGTGCAAAAAAAAGGGAAATATGGTAAAAATAAGGTTAGTTCAAGTTCCAAATTTGATGATGGATATCTCGAAAACGAAACGTTTCCGACTAAAAATTCTTCTTCTTTAGATTCGTGATCAGCGCCCTAAAAAATCCCCGTATACCATATTTCGTCAAAATCAAAGTTCGGACAGCTTCTAGACAATTACCAAAAAATTAAGGGCAGGAGGTCTATTCTCGAATCGAATGCAAAATCAATGGAATGTCGCAAAAAATCATGCGCACCGAAAATCTGTATTCTCAAATGTAATATTTGATTCTTTTTTGAGTAGGGAGGACCCATTCGACAAATGAAGTTTTGTTCGTGATTGTGACATCTAACCAAACTTTTTTATAAATAATAATTGAAGACGTCAGTGAATGACGGTGTTATGTAAAAATTTTATTAATTTATAATATTGTACTGCAATAAGTTGTTACTTGCCCATTTTAACTCAAGAGAAGTCAATATTTTTTGTAAATAAAAATATAAAAAATATTTTGTCTGTTTGTAATATAAAATCCGGGAAAAAAAATATTAAAGCAAGACTACAATTTCACTTTATATTTTATCAAATAGATCTGATGATGATGATCTAATCTTTAAGCAACTATAGGTAGGTAGCAGACAGATGAATGTTTTAATTAAAGTAATTTTTTTACTTTTTTTTAGGTAATAATAATATGTTTTATTTAATTGACCAGTAACCAACACCTTTCTGCTTGAAGGTATTTACTAATTTAAACATAATATATGTATGGAATACATGATATCATTCTGGAATGATCAATTGCATTTTTGTATTGGTTATGTCCTCTCGGTTCTCTCTTTAGAATCTATTATACCGTTCACTTATCCACATTTACTCTGTTGCCAAGTTTTACCTTTCGACAAAATTTCGAATTCAAGATTAAGAGTCGCATATCACTCAAGAGTCGGAAACAAAAGGTATTGATAATTAAAATTAGGCTTGCAACGTTGTTAAAAAGACCTTATTGTTAAATTTTGAACTAGTTTAAGAGTCCATGACAATTCATAGTCAAGTTTTTCCTTGTTGTTGTAGCAGCCAATATCGTGTTTTTTAAATAATGTTTAAAATTTATTAAATAAATGCAATAATAAAAAAAAATATTAGTTTACAATTTGTGCTAAGTGTTTTGGTGGTTGTCATCATAGATTCCGTAAACAATTCTGCCATGAAGCAAAAGGTGCAAAGTCGGATTTGTAATGCCTGCAGTTTAAGTGTAAATATTCAAGAACTTACATTTTGTTACTTTATATAAAATTATGCGGAACGTTAGCTGGTAACAACTCTTTGTTTTATTTAAGTTTTTAGACTATGATGCCTAATATTTATTTCTGAAATTTAATGCGTTGTTTTCAAAAGTGCTTTTGCTTCTAGCCGAGACACATTCCCAAAATCGTATATTTCGTATGGTAAATATTTTGGAAAATTTTGAGCTAGAAACCAATTTTAATCAGCTGATTGCCCGAATTGCAACACTGCTGCTCCTTATTTTTAATTGTCAATAATCGAGATTTATATGCGACATTTGTAGACGAGATTCGAGAATTGACCAATGATCTGAAAAATAAAGCGGATAGCTAATAGAAAATGTTCCCCATATATTTTCAATAGACCTGCGCACGAATTTTTGACCCCACACTGGGAGAGTTGCTGTACACCTTTGCACATGCGCAGTTCTCATAAAAGTTAGTGTTTTTCAATTAAAATCCAATATAGTGTTGGCAACATTGACAAAATTTGCAGTATTTTAATAAATATAGTGGTTGGAACACTGAAAATGTTTACCTACATAGCAACAGGGCCACACTCATGATAATTTGGGATTTTCCGATTGTAAACGCCAGGTAAAATTGACGCCGTCAGCCGCCCAAAAACCAACCTCTCATCTACGGTCGACCGTTATTAGTCATTTGGTATTCTCGCTAAGCACAAATGAAAGGACATTTGTGCTTAGCGAGTCTTCGTGTTTTTCAGTGGTGTTTTTAACTTTTGTTTATTTTAGTTTTGATAAACCAAAACTAAATAATGAGTTATTGTATAGTGTTGTTTTGCAGAAATTGGAAGGTTTTTCTTGTGGTTTTGATTGCAAATATGAGGTCAGTCAAAAATTTTCAGCATAAAATTTTCTAAGATCACGAACGTTTGCAAACGACCAGAGGCAAAGGTGATAACTTGGTCAAGTCAAATGAGGCAACGGCGTTTACAAATGGCACAACACGCCAAGTTTAACTGAACGAAAACTGCTACGGCAGCGAAAGTGAAATAACAGTGTATAAATTGAGTCCTCAAACTAGTTACACCAAAATTAATTGGTTTTATGATAAAATAAATCAAATACCAATTGATTTAGTTTTGTTGTGTCAAAGTAGTTTTAAGAAGAAAGATAATAACGCAAAAATATCGTGCAGTTTTAAGGTTTAGTCAAAGAGGGTCCAGCAAAAACAAAATTCAAGTTGAGATTAGTGCTTCAATCCACTCTCGTATACTAAATTATACAAGACAAAAAAAGTACCCAATATCTAAACCGGTTTAATTTTTAGGGACTTCTATGGAAGACGAGTACAAACTTAAAATAAAATATTTAAATATGTGTATATATCCAAGAAACAAAATTAGGTAATTGTCTAGAAAGTTGCGGCCACTCCGATTTCGACGAAATTTGCTATACCTTGGTTTTTTGGGGCGCTGATCACGAATCTATTTTTTTTTTTCGGAAACGGTTCGATCTTGAGATATTCGTCATGATGGCCAAACTGTTCTTATTTTTACTATAATTCCCTTTTTTTGCACTAAGTTACTGATGTAACACTAAATTAGCACACAATATTTTATTTAACTATAAAAACCCTTTTTAAAACATGTGTTTCTTATTGGTTTTTAGCCTTTCTTTATTAATATAAAAAGTTTGCTTTAAATCAAGTCGCCATGTCTGAAACCATTATACACATAGGTGTATGCATGGTTGTAGCGTTTTAGGGGTAAAAGATTTGGAATTTAATGAAAAAACGTGTAAAATAACTAAAAAAAGTTTTTTTTAAAGATGTTTATATAATATTGTGTGCCTGTTAGGTGTTATATCAAGAATTTTGTGCAAAAAGAAGGCGGAATAGAGTGAAACTAAGAATTGAATTTCAACTTTGATGATGAATATCTCGAGAACGAAACGTTTCCAAAAAAAAAGTCGTGATTAGCGCCCCAAAAACCCTCGTTTACCAAATTTCCAAACCCGGTCCTTTTGTTTGTTTTCCGCTAGTCTGTAAATTTTTAGTGCGCATGCCCACAAGTGTACTGCGCAGTGCCCACGTAGGGGTTATTGTCTAATTTGCTGTATTTATCCTTATTATTTTTCAGATCAGTGGAATTGACCTCCAGATTTTACTTTGAAAAATTTTAAAGTTCATATAAACATGGGTTCACATATCGCTTGTTCTCAAGATATAGGGTGTTAACCTTGTAATATATATATATATATATTCATATCTCAAATATACTTTACCAAATTTTTGTTTTAATTTGGCAATGTTATTCATGAAATTAAAGGGCTAATTTATGACTAACTTAATTTCATTAAATAAGTCCAGTGGCGTCTTAAACAGCAACTAAAGGAATATTTCTATCAAAAAAACGGTACGCCACTAACTGTGTAAATGCAGTTTTTTGTGATTTCTTAGATTAAGCAAATAAAAATACAGCTATCTCTGAATTGTTTTTCGTATCGTTTCATTGCGTGAACTTTTTCAGCTCCAATTTTTACTACATACAGTGCAGTTTTTAAAAGTTCTCTCACCCATTCTTTTTATATAGGACGAGATATCGAAGTCGGATAAGATTTAAGTAAAAGGGTAATACTTAAACTAATTTTTAGCATGAAAATATTTTTGCTCACGTAGCCTAGTGTCAAGAAGGCACTGGCGACTTTTTTCCAAATGGGAGGAGGAGTCATAAGCATCTCCTTTAAAAGACCCTTACCAGACTTACAAGCCAATGCCAATGTCATCGAAGTCTAAATTTTAAAACGAAGTGCTACTTGATTCCCCTTTCATTTGAAAAAGTCGCTAGTGCCCCCTTGGTTCTAGGCCATATGACCGAAATTATTTTTATGCCAGAAAGTAGTTTGCTGTTACTGTTTACTCAAATACCATCTCGATATCTTGTCCCATTTAAAAGATAAGGGAGGCGAGGACTTTAAATATGCCCTCTATACAATATGAGCAACGCTGTTTGGTTCATCGGCAGGCAATAGAATAACAAAACAAGCACTATTAGTCACGCATGTTTACATGCCGGGATTTAGTTAGATTGTCTTTTTTCCTCGCATTGCCTATGTGTTATGTTATTTAACTGAACCTGTATAATTACCTTATCATCTATAGTATCAAATTTGGTCAATACAATTCCATCAATCAAATGGGGATTGGTGTTAGACGAATAGTCGGCCAAGGCTTGGTTAAATTTAACTAATTGATCTACAGCCTCATTACCAACCAAAGCTTCTCCAACAAAAAGTACCAAGTCAGGCTCATTTACTTTAATTAGTTTTGTAAGGGCTCTCATCAGAGGTTCATTATCCTAAAACAAAATTTTCTGAAGAAAATTTATATCCATCAAAATACAGAAATATTTATTAATAAATAATAGACCTTAAGGTAGTTGTCGCGGTACAATAGGGAATTATTGGAATTCATATAAGGTCTAGCAGTAATAAATTCAGCAGTATTTTGACTTTACGCATGCTAAGTAGTGGTTTTAAATAAGGGAAACTTTTTAAAGGTACTGCTAGAATTTAATTGTGCCAAAATATAGTCGGTCGTTTCCCTTCCTTATTTTGACATTTGAAAACGAAATGAGGTTAAGGGTTAAAGTAATTTTTATTTATTTTCAAATTTTGCCTTTAAAATATACTAAAGTAGTTAGAACTTCTCTATCTGTAACTATACAAAACAAATAAATAAAATAGACTATAAATAAAAACAAATAATATTCCAGTTTTAGGTTAAAAATCATACAAGCATGTCATGTTAACCAGTAATACTTCTTCACATAGGCGCCATAAGGTTTAGCAGTAATCAAATAAGGTTTTTCCCTTAATACTGCTAGCACTATTAGCCTATTCCAATAATTCCCTAATATTGTCAGTTAGTATGCCGTAAAATACACGATATTCTAGCTAGGTGGTAGATCATTTTTAGACTGTACCCATTGAGAGGTTACTTATACAAAATTCTATCACATATTTTTGTAAGTTTTGATCCAGCAATGTCGCGTAAGCTCCATCAATAGATTTATTGAAGTCTGAATCGTTGTGCGTTGTATTTACATTTTTATTTATTTGAATATACCTTGTAAATAATATCTCTATTCGCTTACAGCGTTGCCAAGTTCTTTCTGTCCAACCGGCTAGTAGGTATATTTTTTTATAAATTGCCGACCTTTAAACCGTTTTTTTAAATAAATAATTGGATGGTCAAACAATGTTTCTATTTTTTTAACCTAAAACAAATCAACTGTTGGGTTTTTAAAAATAATATCTTACTATTTGTTTTTTTGTATAACTAAGAAATGGTAAGAAAAGACCCATTTTAAATAAAAAATTTATAATTGTATAATAATGTCTTTACACCAAAATAGAGAATTTTCTGACAGTACTTCTATATCACAACAACTACCTTAAATAACAAGATCTATACTACTAAAACTAAGATGTTTAGGGCATATGTTCATATAACGTTTTTTTCATAATTCTCATTGTTGAATTTATAACCGAAGTTTCTCGGATACTTCGTCGGCAACCCTGTATTGCAGAAAAGTAAGGTGGGTTTGTGGGTTTGAAAAACTTTTTATTTACCTGCATTCTTCCAGCTGTATCAATTAAAACCACATCTATTTTGGAATCTCTTGCGAATTTAATAGCTTCCATGGCAATCCCTGCAGCATCTTTACCATATCCTGAAAAAAACATTTTATCATGGCGATTCACACTGCTTAAGTTATTTAGTGTCCTTTGATGCATAAAAAAATGAAAAATTTAAGTGTTTAAGAAAGTGGTGTATGGCAACTACTTTTGCTTCTTAAAAAACAACAAGATTCACGCTAAAAATTTGTTTTCTTTTTTGTACAGGGTCTCCAAAAAGTACAAAAATGTTAATAGGACCAAGAGAAAACTGCCTTTATTTTTAATAGTTCAGCAAAATGTCAAATAAGAAAGGTTTTTAGAATTAAATAAGGATCCGATATCTGAAATTTCACATAAAAAAATCAATTTTTTATACATGTTTTATACATCTTTTTTACGTAAGTTACCTGATTTTAATATACAATTTATTCAATGTCAGAGTTTTTCAAATATATCTAAATAAAAAAAGGGTAAAACATGAATAAATAAAAATATTATACTAAAAAATGTTTAGTTCACGTGAAATTTTAGATATGGCTTTCTCATTCAATTCGAAAAACCTTTCTTATATGACATATTGCTGAATAATTAAAAATAAAGGCAGTTTTCTCTGGGTCCATTTTTACACTTTGAACTTTTTGGAGTCCGTGTACAAAACAAAACAAATTTTTCAACATAAAACTATTTAAAAAAAAATTAAATTAAGGAAGAGTTTGGTTCTTTTGTCCTATTGTAAAGTATATCTGTGAATATACTATATAGGATAGGATATAGAATCAGCAGCCTATGGATAACAAAGTATATGTGGAGGTGACACTTAGACACTGGCATCCCAACAGTGTTGTTTAGGAGTTGTTATAAATATTATGAATTTAAGCAAAAACTAAAATTTAATTCACACATCCATTAAGTTTTAAGGTAACTCCACTATCTACATAGGCGCAATTTGGGGGGGCTTAGCCCCTCAAAAAGGAAATTAGACAAAATTAGCCCCCCAAAGATTCCCAGTATCCAAGCCGAAACTTATGTGACTAAAACCTAAAAGCGATAAGAGAAAACGATTTTTATGTCAATAGTGCCACTTTTACCTAACTGTAGATCATTTTTGTGGCAGTAATGACAAATAAATTCCTTTATCTATCCCAAATTTTTTGCAAAGTCTCAAAGCTTGCCTTATACCTTTCGGGACTACCAAGACTCCAGCCCCCCTAAAAACCGAAGCAAATTGCGCCTATGACTATCTATATTTTTTGATGTCACCAATATTAATGAGGGCGCTATGTTTGATGACAGTGGCAACAAGTGTGCCCACTGAGTTAACCTCACTTTTGTTATCTCCTTTTTTGCGTAGTTTATCATGAAAACAATATATTGTCAGTGGTCGATAAAACAACCTATGAGTAGAAACTCATGTCTATATGGGTAAAAAAAGTAATTGAAACCACCATTAATAATTTTACCTTTTTCATACAACTGCACCATTTGCTTTCCTCCATGTCTTTCAGGAGGATGCAAAGCATTTAGGTGTCTCATGTGAGTACGAAGTTGTTCCACTGCACCAGCCCTGTAAAAAAAAGGTAAGTTATATACAAAAGTACACATATAAATATTAAAATATATATATATAAATATTTCTATGTGTATATATATATATATATATATATATATATATATATATATATATATATATATATATATAGGGTGGTGCATCGCCGGGCGGGACATAGGAAATCCTGTAATTTTTAATGGGGTCAATTATTGGCTCCCCTAATTATTTTAGAGAAAATTTTATTGAAATTTATTGAAGAGCATGCAAATCTACGTACATGGTAGAAACTTTAGATTTTTCGGTTAACCCGTTTGCTAGTTAGATGCTAATATATTTTTAAAAATTGTTACATTATTATCGCCTCATATTTATGAACAACAATAAAAATACCAGTTAGCGTGACATTACGTTGTCATTTTGAAATTTAGTGCTTTATTATTATCAAAAAATCGTAGCAGTGAAAAGATTAAAGTTGTATTTATACAAACGAATTGAGTTAAGTTAAACTAAACTAAAGTAACAAATTTCAAGAACTTATGACATTTATAATATTTACTTGCTTCAATAATTTAAGAAAATTTTCAAATATTCCTCCATTGACTGCTAGACAACAACCAACCATTCACTATGGTCTCAAATTTTTTGATAGTCCTATCGACTGTTGATTGTCTAGGGTATCGGTCTATTCGGATACTGAGCAGCAAAAACATGTCTGACACCTTTTGGTAACTATTTCTCTGATAGTACCATTTAATCATCAATACTTTTTCTTCAGTAGTATAACTTATGGTTAATCTTTTCGCTCTACGATTTTTTGATAATAATAAAGCACTAAATTTCAAAATGACAACGTTATCTCACGCTAACTGGTATTTTTATTGTTGTTCATAAATATGAGGCGATAATAATGTAACAATTTTTAAAAATATATTAGCATCTAACTAGCAAACGGTTAACTGAAGTTAGTTTTTACCATGAAGGTAGATTTGCATGCTCTTCAATAAACTTCAATAGAATTTTTCTAAAATAATTAGGGGAGCCAATAATTGACTCCATTAAAAATTACATGTGATTTCCTATGTCCCGCCCGACGATGCATCACCCGGTATATATATAAAATTCATACCTAAATGTGTCACAAGCGGCAATAAGTACTTGCAAATTATTTTCTATAAGCCAAAAGCAAATTTTTGATAAGTTAGTAGATTTTCCCACTCCATTTACCTAAAAAAATACTTTTTAAAGTCTCTTGTTTCTGTTACATTATAGAATATAAATTGATTTTTTTAATACATGGTTACTAGAAAAACCGGAACGGTGGATTATCTCAGCAACCGCGAAATATGGATGAACCAAATTTTGTGCCAAGCGATAACTGAACATGAAATTAAAAATTGTATTTGCAAGGTTGCCAAGTTTATACTTTTTCTGTAGCTTAGAGAATTTTAAAATTTTGAATACCCTATTTTTATTATTGTAAACAATTGCTTGTATCGACATTATTATGACCGGATATTATCGTTTTTCTACTCCTGTAAATTTCACTGTCAAATTAACACAAAAACGGCTAAGTTTAATTAATTATTTAAAAAACTATCCAATCAATACTCGTCAAAATTAGTACAGGGGTGAAACTGGTCCTTTTAAATTTATAAATAGCATTTTTGAAACGTTTTAAAAATTCTTTAAAAAAAAGTTAAGGAAAGGGAATAAGAACATTTAGTTATAAAACATCGCAAATGCAATTCCTGAATTTAAAATGTCCAGTAGTTACTTCCCTGTACTAATTTTGACGAATTTCGGTTCGTTTTTGAGTTAATTAACCATACCTGGTCGTTTCTGTATTCAAGCTTGATATCATATCTTCGAAATTGACAGGAGAAAGAAAACGATAATATCAGGTCATAATAAAGTTGATACAAGCAAATTAATTACAATAATAAAAAAGAGTATACCATTTAAAATTTTAAAATTTCCAACTTGGAGAGAAAGCTATAAACTTGACAACCTTGAAATATAATTTCTATATTTTTCATGTTTAGTTACCCCTTCGCACAAAATTTGAGTTAATTTATAGTTAACGGTTTTGAGATTATTTACCATTCTGGTTTTTTCTACTAATCCTGTATACAGTGTGTCCCATAATAGGTGTTACAAGAGGACCAAAAATTTTATTGCAATTGGCAATAAACAGGGCGAGTTATTACAAAAATATTAAAAACTACCTTTATTTTAAAAAATAGGAAAAAATTGTATATAAGTAAATGTTGTAGAAAATTAAATTTTATGTCAAAATATAAAGTTAAAGAAATTATTTATTTATTTAAACCTACATTACAGGCAGTGCCCAAATAGTACAAAAAAACCTTGAAAACTAATATAAAAGTCGTTTAAATAAAACAAATAATTATTAAAAACGATGATAAATGTAAAAATTACTCCAGACAGAAAAAGCGAAAAACCTCACAAAAACACAAAAGTAAAAAGAAGAAACAAAGACTTTAAAAACTAACATGAAAATCAAATAATTAGAATCAAACGTTTGTAACGACGGCACTAATGACCTTCTTAAACTTATCCGGAGGGCAGTTAAAGTTTAACTCCATTGGTAATCCATTTAACGATCTCATAATCCACCTAATTGGGCCGTTACTACCTATGTCTGTTCTGATAGGGTTCAAGAAAAACAAATCTGTCTGCCTTGTAGAGCGAAGGGGGACCCTAAAAGTAAACAAACTCAGGAGTTCGGAACAGTTGACGAAGTTATTAATAACTTTATGCCCAAATGTTAAATCCTGCTGCACACGTCGATCCTGCAGGCTCTGTAGGCCGGTTAACCTTAGTCGTTCCGGATATGGAATATCGAAAATATTGGTAACCTCTGTCCTATACAATAAGAATTTCGTGAACTTCGATTGCACTCGCTCAATTCTTTTGATATGCACATTATAACTAGGGGACCAGACAACACAACAGTACTCTAAGTGGCTCCTCACAAGGGCATAATATATTGTTTTAACTGTCTCGACGTTCTTAAAGTCCCAGCACTGTCGCATAACAAACCCTGCCATTCTAAATGCTTTCTCGATGATATAATCTATATGTAGAGTAAATCGCAGTTCGCTATCAAACAAAACACCCAAATCACGAATCAGAGAAACTCTGCCTAACTTAGAATCTCCAATAAAATAATCATGGTTTACTGGATTCTTTTTCGCGTAAAGGATATAATGTTACATTTGGAAATGTTTAATGCCATTTGATTTTCTTCACACCAACTATTTAAAGAATCTATATCATTTTGTAATAATATGCAATCAACTTCTGAATTTATTTTGTAAAATATCTTTAAGTCGTCAGCAAACAGAAGAAATCTGCTGTTTTTGAAAATTAAGTCAAAAAACATATATTTTTGTCATTATTTACATTATGCATTAACAGTTTTTAAAATATTTGGATAAGGCAGCAAATTAAAAAAATAAATAAATAAAATAATTAAATTTCTTATAAATTTTGCTTTCTCTTCTCCATTATATAAGTTGTGTAAAAATTGACAAATACATTTTTTTAACTCTAAAGTAGTTAGCTCCTGGAAATTTTTCATATTTTTAGTTATAACTTGCCCTGTATAATATTAATTTTAATGTATTGGTGGCAAAGCCGAACACGTACAAACTTTATAATAAAATTTTTATTGTATAACTGTTAAATAAATATCACAAATACAAGTACAAGTTTGTCGTTATCAAACGGCACGAGACCAAAGCGAAGCACAGCCCTTGACTGTGGTTGGACATTCTGTATTTATTAGTTTTTAACCATGGTCCATTTGTCCTCTTGTAACACCTATTCTGGGACACACTGTATATCTATGCTAATATTATAAAGAACTAAAGTAACTTTGATTGTTTATTTGTACGGGCCAATCTTCAGAGGTAATGAACCAATCATAAGAATTGTTTCACAATCAAAGAGCTACACTATTCAGGAGTGCTATAGGCTAATTTTATTATTTATTTTATTATATAAGTTTCCTAAGAAGTTCTGCAATCTTAAGATTTTAAGTAAGTAAGTTTAAACTTACACCACAAAAAGACATAACGAATGGCCTGCCATTTTTCTTGGCTTCTAAACAGTCTCTCAAAATATCAACTCTTCTGTTTGGACTTAAAATTTGCACCAAGGAATCTGTTAAGGTGTTTTTGACGATGGTGGCCACAGAATCAAAGGTTCCTATAAAACAGTAAAACAGTATTAGATATACCAATGGAGTTTGTAATGAAGTATAAAAATCTTTATTTTGAGGTCTACAGTTTGTCATAAAACACACAAACATCCTGTATATTCTTACAAAAGTTTGGTGTCTTTTATTTAGGAAAAAATACTAAAATATGCACACAATTGAATAGGTTAGAATCAAAAGGGCCCATTCTTGTATATTCGCCAAACTTGCATTATGTTGATTTTACGTTTGAAATATGATCTTGCATCTACTTAGTATAAAAAAAGGCCGACTAAATTACTGCGATCACTTGAACATACATTTTGCCTTTTAAAACCTTAAGTTGAGTATGTAAAGCTGAAAAAGATTACGGGGCTAACTAAATTTTTGAAAACCATTTCATTTTATGAAAACCTAACTGCGACTACCTGTGTATGTTTCGAAGATGATGATGACTAACCAGTAATACCTTTTTATTTATTTTTATACTTTAAATAATAAAAATATATGAAAAGAGGTACAGTTCCGAGGACTGCTGCAGGCAGTAAGCCGACGCAAGCGCCAGAGACATTCATAATTCGCTTTCACGTTAGGGAGTAACGAGTAGGGTTGCTGGTAATATGAATGGCTCTGGCGCTTGCGTCGGCTGTTTGCTACTTGCCGCAGTCCTCGGAATCGTACCTTAAATATTAATTTACATAGTCTTTGGTACAAGTAGTTCTATTTAAAATAAAAATCCCAGACATCTTTTTTCTGACCAAACATTTCTAGATAACTTAAAGACAAAAAACTGTGGCGCGATTTTTTCGGATTTCTTGACTTTTTTTTACTGTAAGGGCTTCCACTAACATAAATATTTCAACCCACCTATCTTTTAATTTGTTGGTAATCAGTTATTTGTCTCTCCTGTAAAATTTACTTTTACAAAGTTAGGCCATTCTTCATTTAACCTATTCAATTTGCAGAATACAAATTTAATATAAGATTCATACCTAAAACTTTTCCTTCCAACTTGGCAGCCACTGAATCACACAATTTGATTGCAATATCAGATGCAACGTTTTTTGCAATAAGATGGTCGCGCATCTTTTCTAAAGCTGGTTTCATATCAGATATGGTGAGATTTTAGAACCTAAAATCGCAAGAAAATCAGATATACATAAAAAACACTTTTGATTTCAATATTTTACTTATACTTCTAACATGTTATACAGTGTGTCCAGGTAAGTTGGCGTGATATGGGAAACTTTTTTATTATTTATTTTACGAAAAAAGGTTACTCTTAATAGAGACATTTTGCACCCCTTATTTTACAATTCCGTTATGGTTAACGTTATTCTGAGACTGGGCAGTAACGCAAACAAGATCCGTTATCGTTATTAACCATACCAGACTCCTTTAATTACAGATGAATACCGAAGAGCTTATCGTTATCGTTATTGTTAAACTGCGTGGTGGCCGAACTGTAGAAATTTTAATATCAATTATTTAAAAGGTTAAAATTTTAATGCCGTATTAATTAAAAGATAATTTATACATAGCCTCTAATTAGCGAAAAATCTAAAGCAGTAATAAAAATCAACTAGTGTTAAGAAATTAAAACGGACTTGCACTTTTACGGATATTCTAAATCAGTAATTAATTTAGATGTTACAATCTGGCACACTTGCTTTTTATTCTACTACCAAACCTAACCTTACTTTTTGTGTTTTGCTTATACTGTATTGTTTGCATCTACTTTAAAAAACGAAATCAACAGAAGTGTTTGCATATATTTAAATATCAATTTATATCTTATAAAGAATAAAAGTAAATACTGATTTTCGTTAACTTTAAAATCAGTGAACCACAGGCAAAAATAAGGTTATGTGTAGAAAGCGCAGACGCAAGATAAATTTCTTAAAAGAGGCTGCAAAATCTCTGTCTTAAACTGCTGCCGTAATCGTTATGTTTAATAACAATAACCATAAGGAGGCCAAAAAACGTCTGTTATTTTAAGAGGTGCAAAATGTCTCTAATAAAAGTTCTGCATGATCTAAAACCTAAAAGCAACTATCAGATTTCAAATTGTGTCAGTCATCTACGAGGTTTGGCCAAAAATGTAATTTTGGCGTAGGGAGTACAGTAACTGAATTTTTGCTAATATCTATTTTTTGAAGAAACTATGTTAAGAATTAAAAATAACTTATAAATATGCAGTTTTGTTTATTTAAAATTTTTTAATTTTCTATTTTTTTTTCTGCTATAATTGAGTAAATTTAAGTTTGTACATTGTTCCGGTATTGATAAAAGGAAATTTACAAGGATTATTTAAAATAGTACCATGAAATATATAAATAAGAAAATTATTGCACCAATGTACAAACCTATTTTTTTATACCATTATCCCGGAAATAAAATGTCAATTGAAATTAACAAAATTGCATATTTACAAGTAATTGTTAATTCTTTTCTCTCTCTTCTCTTTGATTTTATATAAGCAAAAGTACAAGTACTTTACTACCAAGCAAAAATTAAATTTTTGGCCAAACTGCGTAGATGGCTGATACAATTTGAAATCTGATAGTGGCATTTTATGTTTTGGACCATGCAAAACTTTTTTAACCCTTTCAGTATGGTTTACCGATATACAGGGTGTCCAAAAATATGTGGGCAATCTCTAGGATTCATATAGAACATGTAAAAATAATGTGACAAGTATATTTTTTTATGCAGCCCCTCTTTACAGAGATATGTGCCCTTAAAGGACGCCGCTGGAAATCGGTTTTTCTTGAATAACTTTTATATCACTTGGTATATTGAAATATTTTTTTAATAATGGTAAATACAAGTAAGGACTCTTTAAAACGGCATCTTTGTAAAACATTTGCCTTTCTTGGTTCGCCCGGGGCGGACTAACCCTTACACAATAGTACCAATTTTTTTACACCCTGTATAATAAAGAAACAAAATATGCATTTTTGGGTAGCTTAAGTTCTTGGCTAAAAAACTCTCTTGTTAAATGTCGATAATTCGACAAAACGAAACAAAAACGAGTTTTTGTTTCGTAGGGATATCTTAAAGTAATAGGTTGTTCTGTTGAAAATGGTACTAAAAACCTATAAAAAAATAACTTCTTTTATTTTCACAAAACTAAAAAATACTGTTGTAGCATTGTGAAGAGTCCCATAATCTTCGATAATTAAAGCTAGGGAATGCATAAAATAAGAGGGAGCCTATGTTCGGTTCAACAAAATTATTAAATACAACCCTATTTAGTCAAAATGTTTTTTCTCAAAAACGCTTTACTTTATCGATTTCGAACAGGAGTAACTTTTTTAAGCTTAGGGTCTAAGCTATTTAAAAATGATATTTTTATTCCTTTATTATACAGGGTGTAAAAATAATAAGTAATATTGTGTACTATCCGATTCTTAAGAGAAGAGACCCAAGTCATCGACAGACTTTACGTCAGTTAGCTAAAATTGGTGTTGTAAAGTAAAAATTATATGAAATACAAAGACCGGAAAACATAACCTCTATGGTTTGTTGTGTTGTCATGCTGTCAAACATTTTGGGGTTTGGGGATAATAAAAAGTATTAGTAGAACATAAAAATAGAGGCAGTTCAAGTACAAAAATACATTAGATGAAAGAACTGTTTAAAATTGTTACACATAACAATGAGGCTCCTGATATAAATCTTTCGTCACAACCTGTGTGCGGAACAATGAACCTTTTTCCATCATATCCTGCTGGCCTTTTGACACTTTTCTGAGAGGAATCTTGCCATGCCTTTCTAGGATTCTCTTTGAAGTATATCCGAGTTTCATCAAGGAAAACTAATTTTTTAGGGTTAGTGGCATCAGTATTTTCCAGAAATTTTCTCAAGAATATGGTCCGTAGTAATGATATTAAAATTTGTTCAATCAAGAACCCCCTATTGTCATCTTTTTTGAACTTGAATTCCAAATCGGGAATTAAACGCTTTAGCGAGCTTACACTAAACTTAATAATCTCTTTCGTAGTCAGTTTACTATTCAAGGATTTTAAAGTAATATGTTTTTCTGTAACAAAAATACCTTACTTACCTTAGTAAACCAAACGAAGGATAAATTTTGCGTTAAGTATAACTTACTTTCAGAATACATATTGTAGATAACATTACAAATTTCATACTTTTTACTATCATTCAAGTCAGTTGTTTTCGCTTTCTTTCTGGGTTTTGATTTTGTAGGTGAAGATGAAATTGGATTTATTTCACTATTTTTCTTGACTCGCTTCACAATATTTAGAGATACATTTAAACCGTTGGCAACTTTCAGAAAATATTATAAAATTTGTATAATGAATCATGGAATGTTAGCTTTGTATTTACCCCCAATACAGCAGAAAGTGGAAGTAATGGTCCATCGTTACGTTTTTCCTTTTTAAAATAATGGATTAAGGATAAAACCAATGGGGATTGGTTCGCGAGGGCGATTGGGAACTCAGTGGTTTTTCTTTCATGTTTTGTCGTCAAAGCAAAGTTGAAAACACTACAAACTTTCAATTTGAGCTTATAAAAGAACTATTTGTGATGTCATAGTGAAATAAAAACAGTAAATAGAATAAAAATGCTATAAAAATTGAAAATTGCCAAAGAAAACAAATAAACGATCTTCCAGCGCGGGAAAATAGTCATAAATGACATTTTATTAACGTTTTTCATTGACTCGCACTGACTGTGCTCAGTGTTTTTCAATTGATTTTTAGTCCCATAGCAAAGACAAGAATAATAAAAATTGCACTTGGTGCAGAAAAGTGTAGTCAATGGAAGACGCTAAAAGATTTGACATATCATGAGCCGTCCCCTTTCAAGTTTCGACGTACCGAGTAATCTATCTCTTTTAGCTCAATGGAAATTATAATAACGTTTGTCACTGATGCACTGCCAATTCTCTCTATTATTTTATTAAGAGGAATAAGGACAAATTATCAACAGATGATGACGTGGGTCTCTTCTCTTAAGAATCGGATAGTAAGGGTTAGTCCACCCCTGGCGAACTAAGAAAGGCAAATATTTTACAAGGATATGCCACTAGTCCATCTGACAAACCAAAAACTGCCGTCAGCACGGCACTGTATTTCCTACACGGTGCCGTCCTGAAAGGGTTAAGAAGAACTTTTTCATAAAATTAATAATAAAAAGTTTTTATATGATGCCAACTTACTAGACACACTAAATGCTTTTCTCATACCATAGCTTTTTCAGATAAGTAATTTAAACCATACATTTTCTTTTCTTTTAACCATGCATGGAATCTTATACATTAAGATTAAACACTACAATAACAGAATTCTAAAATTCCTACCGACAAGTCCTTTGAAAATGGAAAACATTCCACCCTTTGATTTCTTAGTATCTTTTGTTTCCACAACCTCTTCCTCTTCTTCTTCGTATTCCTCCTCTGATGATTCAACTTCCAAATCTTTAATACCACCCTGCATTTGCCCAACAATCTGAAAGAAATATTGGTGTTTCTTAAGTCCGTTTTACAGTCGGCAAGTTCTTTCTGCAACTTGCAAGAAACTTGTAGACATGCGCAGTACGCGAACAACTGATTTTTGCAGCGTATTCTGCAACTTTATTGCGACTTGCAACTTTACCAGTTGGACCGATTTTTCTTGCAGTTACAACTGCAAGTCTGGGAAAAATTTGGTTATTTTAGTGGTACCAACCCAACCAAAGTTACTAGTTGAGTGACCACCACCTTATCGCTTTTTTCTTGAATTTTCATCCCCCAGGAGGGTAACGGCAGCAATAATAAGGCAAATTGTAGCCGCGGTGGCTCTTTTCGTTCAATTTCATAATTTATTTGCAAGTTTACCAGAAACAGTATAAAAAAGTTATTTTACGAATAATAAAATGAATTGTATTTATTTTAAAATAGTAATATTAGATAAAGTCTCAGATAAAATATTACAAAAGATTTACAGTTTGTTCTTAGCTACAAATAATACAATACTATATTAATTTTATCTTTCGTACAGTGTTTCCAAAAAGTTTGGAAACACTCAAAAATCTCAGATAATTTTGAACCACACGGGACGAAATTCAGTACCCCAGAGTAAAACCATACCCCAAATTCAGTGTTGATATCGGCGATATTGCCAGATCTTTAGTTTCTCAGAAATCAATTGAAAGTTTTTAAATTTAAATAACATTTTTAGTATACAATTGTATCAAAGTCCAATTTTTCTCTTTAAGTATTAGAGTAAAGTGCCAAAATATCAGATAGTTGTCTAATATCAGATTTTTTTTTAGGCGCGCTTGTGGCGGCTTCGGTTGTATCGGCAAGCGTCGATCTCCGGAGTTAAGCAGTGGAATGCGCGCCCATAATTTGGATGGGTGACCGGCACCAGCGGTGTTTTGGGCAACGGCACACGGTGTTCTGCTCGGGGATGCGGACCGAGCAACAACCATCCAAGTTATGGAATGAATGGTGTGTGAATGGGAAGGAGTAGGGGTCAAGGTACAATAAGCCTTCAGGCTGCAGTGCACCACCTAGGGGGGCGGTCGTCGGACCTGGGTGGGATGACCCCGAAAGGGTGAAAAAAAATATATATCAGATTTTTTTATCTTTTTGACTTCCCACAAAGGCCTAAGCCTAAATACCAGAGTACCGTGGGTGTTGGGTTATTAGATGTTTAACCCATCGTTTCCCGTTCCGTCAACGTGGTCCAAGCACTGAAACAAGCAGTTTTTGCATTTCACAGCACCTTTTAGACAACGCGGTAGTGCCACCACGAACGTTATTTCTAAATAACTACCAACTAAATATGTCTCTCCCTCCGGGAATCGAACCTGCGACTTATGGCTTCGAAGATCAAAGCTCTGTTCACTGCGCCACCGGGGAGACAAGATAGTGATGATTCCGAGAAATTTGTAATCTTATAATAAAGAAACCTCCATGCAGTTTATTAAGGCGCTAAATTTAAGCCACGGAATAATATTTTAATGCTAATAATGAAACATAGAGGACTGTAGAGTCGCTTTTCAAACTGTAAAACTTCAATTTGAGAAATTTAGGTAAATAAATAAATTTGACTCATTAGCTCAAATAAGTCTACAATATGTTCGTTTTAATTTTGTGCATGCAAGAAAAAGTAATAGTAATTTCTCTTTGTCTTATAAATTAAACCTTAACCAAAAGACAATTCGCCTAATATCGGATGGTTACATGGGATATCTGATATTGGGACAAAATATTTCTTATTTAGCTTTATTTAGAATACCACCAACTTTAGGTATCCAAGGCCTTTTTAACAACTAAATTTAAATTTTATTTAATTAAGTTTGGTTTCTGGCTCGATGGTTCATTTTATAGAGTTATCCTTAGGGTTCGTTTACATCTGACATTTATTGTATGATATTTATGTCAGATAGACGTTCTGGCAAATGTAAACGGTCAAAAATTTATGTATGATATAAATATTAAACTGTTTACATTAGCCAATTTCAGTCTGACATTAATATCATGCAATAAACGTCAGATGTAAACGTACCTTTATATTGAATACTCTATCCGGTATTATGCCGCGACTGGACTTGCAACAATTCGCCAAACATCCGTCCAAACTAACCAACCTATTTGGGCGCTCCTTTGTCGCCAAAAAACCGACAAGCTGAGAATCACCGGCGAATCATTCGCCAAGCCCTTGAAAGACGTGAATTTCGCCCACGTCCGCGCTATGTGGCGGGGTATGCGACGTAAAGAGGCACGGCGAATTGTTGCAAGTTGTCAAGAAAAATTATCCATCTTTTTAAGTTTTTATTTTAATAAAATATTTAAAATATATGTTTATGTAAAGTCTTTACTTTGTATTGTTACAAAAACATCAAAGATTAATTGAAAAATTCAAATTAATATTGGGTTTAATAAAAGGTATCCGATATTAGGTCACTTTACTCTATTAACAAAAAATAGGCATAAAAGGTAATATCTACGCACTTCAAACCTATTATTTTTACTAAATTTATTAATTTTTTCTGCTATTAATACTTAAAGGAAAACATTGGCTTTTCATACCATTGTATAGCAAAATAAGTGGATATTCAATATTAAAATAAAAAAATAGGTATCTATTTAAATTTAAAAAATTGATTTCTTCAAAACTAAAGATCTTGCAACTTCGCCAATATCAACATGAGTATGTTTTTACCCTGAACTGCCAGATTTTGTCCAGTTTGGTTTAAAATTCTCTGAGATATTTGAGCATTTCCAAAGTTTTTGGACACACTGTATGTACAAAAAAAAAATAAAAAATTTACCTCAGTGTCAGGAGTGAAATGACTTTTGGCATCTTCAGGCTTATCTACTGTTCTCTCCAAATTTTGTATATCTTTATTTGTTCCTCCCAACTCCCATACTCTTGGCTTCTTGCCTGCTTTTTCTTGAGTTGGACTTTTTGTGACTTTAGGACTTTTTCTAGACACAAAAAAATATTCTTATTGTAACAACCTAAGATCAAGTTTGTGTTTTTGGTTAAATACACTAAGACTTTAACACTAAGTTATATTAAATAGAATTTTGTATATATCTAATAGGTGTGGAAAAAGGTACCACAGATTCCTGAGGCTAAAATATGACGATCTATCCCAACTTACCTTAGTCCAAAAGTGGATAATTTCGGAGATACAGGGTGTTAAAAATTTATTCTGGTTTTTGTTTTTTTTAAATAATTTTGGCAGTGGCGGCTCGTGACCTTTAAAGTTGGTGAATCACATTTAATAAATTCATGCCCCCCCGCTGGTTTTTGGTCATTTTCATTCCACCTTGAAAAAGGTGTTTCCAGCAAAACACACACTGCGTCATAAATTGGAAACGAATCCATTATAATCTATACTGTTATTAATAATAATAAAATAATAATATTTAGCCGCGAAAAATCCACGCGCGTCGTCCCTATTTTTCGATTTTTCACGAGCGCCTTACTACTAAACTGAATCACAATGAATCGCGGTGCACTGGTTCGCATTTCAGTCTTAACCATACGTGTCGTTTCCATGGTTACCGCCGTAAACAAGCGGCCTGCAGCAGCGAAATTGAGAATCGTTTTCCACACTTCTGGGATGTGCTTCTATTTCGGTCGTCGGCGCGCGGCGTTGTCGAGCACCTGTTAGTACAGCGTCGCTCGTCTCTGGTCGCTCTCTTTATCGGAATATCGGCGGCGCGCGGCTCAAGTGATTGAGTCGATTGGAATAAATTGATGAAACTTAAAATGTCGTAATTTGATTATTTGATATTTAATTCTAACCGAGGGAAAATAAAACTTTTTTCTTTTTAAGTAAAAGTAAATTGAAGACATTGTAGAAATATGTAAGTATTATACGAGAATTTTAGGTGAATCAGTGCTTCACTTGATTCATATGACCAGCCGCCACTGAATTTTGGTAATAATAGGTGTATTGTCACAATATTGGGCTATAAAGGGTTTTGAAAGGTGAGAAATAAGAATCTGCTATCAATTAAAATTTGAACTTTAGGGGGCGCCATCTGCGGTATCTTGAACAAAATAAATACGAGAGAAGCTTTTTTGAATCACTCTGTATGAATTCGATTCTTCAACATATTTTACATAATAAAGGTATACTTAAGTAAAGTTGATTTAGGCAACCGTTTTTCGGATATCTAGATTTTTAAAAATCGCTTCCTCTATGTCCAGGTCCAAGCTATACAGCGTGTTTTAAAATTATATTTTAATCTTTTACAGTGTAAATCCTTAGATGATTTTAAGAAGAAAAGTTCAGTAAACCTATGTTCCAAAATGCTTATTTGTTAAGATACAGGGTGGTAAAGTTTAAAAAAAAATAATTAGCTTTGTTACCACTCTGTACCTCAAAAGTTAAGTCACTTAGGGGTTTATAAAAACTTTTCTTCTTGACATCACGTTAGGATTTATACTCTAAAATATTAGCATCTAATTCTGAAAAATCTTTATAGCTTACACCTCGCTGTACAGAGAGTGATTTTTAAAATCCAGATTTCTCAGAAACGGCTGTCTAAATCAACATTTCCTCTTTTTATGCTTAATATGTTAAAAAAAAATACATATTAGTGGCTCAAAAAGTTTTTTTTTTTATTATTTTATTTATTCATAAATTAATATAAATTACAATTTACCTAATACTTATTAATTAATCCAATAAAAATCTTTTTTATCTACTAACAATCTAATATCAATCTGCACCTAGATCATTAGTTATCATCTCATTATCACAATTGACATCCTTCTTGGCTATACTCAAAAATATCATATTATACCTATAGAAAATACACTGTAATCAACGTTAGGTTAAAATGGGTTTTTGATCTATGTCCTCAATAGTACAATAAACAAACATTAGAGAATGTCCATATAGGGGAAGGTCCCGTACCTTGAGCCAATTTTTTTAGAATCGTGTATCTTAAAACCTGTTTGGAATTAGTTGTGTGACAATAATTTGTGTTGTTTCTATAACACTAATAGGGTAATTTTTTGGTGTAAAATAAACACAATATTTTTTTCTTTTTTTTATTAGGCTTTAATTTTTTATGTGCAAATCGGCTTAAGGTACAACAGGGTTGATACCTTGAGCCAGCCGTATTGTACCTTAAGCCGTACCATAAAAAAGTAAAAACATATAATTTAAATCATTTATTTAGATCATTGATCAAAAAAACTTAAAGTAATAACTACGAGAAAACTAAAAATAGCAAAAAATATTTGAAAATCCTTAAAACTATTCAACTTTGAAAGATGAAAAATCAACACCAAAACTTAACATTTGCCTTTGTCTTTCAGAAAATCCCCCCTTTCTGGTTCTGGCAAAGTAAAAACAATATCACTCCTGTCTATGAAATATATTTCATCTCTGTCCTTAACAAATTTATTTGTTGATCTGAATCTTTTTAAAAATACAACTTGGATTGTATCTCCAATATCTTTTATCTCCGCAACATAGTGATGTGTATTTTTTTACCAATAATCTTAATGAGAACAAAGTCACCTGCTCTTAGAGGAGTATCGGAATTAAATGCTTCTTCCGGGCGGTTAAAAACCTCGTCAGATACTTCAGAACTTCCAGAATCAGAAAGTAACGTGCTTTCTTCGGAGGAGGATGGGCTCTCAACTACCTTTTGCCTTTTCTCCACTATATTTCTAATAGTTGTCTTACTTCTTTTTAGTTGCTCTTTCCTTTGTTTTTCAATTTGCAAGCGCTCTGCTTCTTTTTGCTCTGGGGTACTAGTTAGAATCTTGCTTCTTCCCCTTTTGCGGCCTCCGATAATTTTTCGAGGCTTCGCCTTTGGGAATGGACGTATTTCCTCAGGAGTTTGGTATTGTTGGTTCTTACTTGTAGACGGCTGATCAGAATTATCAATTTCTTCCTGGAACGAGATGTTTTGGTTTTTGGTTAAATTAGCCGAATCAGAATTAGTTGTATCTTCTCGGTCCGTCATAGCTGAGCAGAGAAAGTCGTCGTCTCCAAAAACATTTTCATCCAGAGGCCAGATTCCTGTAACTCGAAATCCTGATTGAATATTTTTTGGTGTAAAGGCCAATGGATATGCTTTGCCTATCAACTCTGCAACATTGTATATTGTTATTGGCTCAGCAACATGTGTTAAAAGCCATTCATCACAAGCTGTGTTATAGAAACGTTTTAATGGCCCAAATACTGAACAATCTAAAGGCTGCAGCTTGTGGCTGGTATGTGGGGGCAATGTAAGTAAATCGACGCCATTCTTTTTAGCCAATGTTATAGCATCATAACTGCAGTGGCTTTCATGGTTGTCCAATATTATTAATTTTCTATGATCTGGAGACGGCCTTTCAGTGTCAATAAAATGTTGTAACCACTCCAAAAATTTTTCAGCGTTAGACCAGCCTGTTATGTGAGCGGATCCAATAGAGCCTACAGGTGCCCCATGGAGCATAAAAGTCTTAAAGTTAACTCGCGGAAACACGAACATAGGCGAAACACTATTTCCCACTGCATTGACACAAGCAATCATGGTAACATTACTCCCTCTTTCCCCGGATGTAGTGCTTCCCACTTGCCTTTGACCCTTTGGCGCAATCACCTTAGACACGTTTTGTACAGTGCTGACCCCTGTTTCATCCATATTATAAATGTCGGCGGCGGTAAATTGATGTTTAGAAATAAGTTCTTTGAGATTCTCAAAAAAATTCCCACGTTGTGCCTATTAAAGCTTGTCGCTCTAGACAAACTCGTAGCTTCAGGCTTCCTTAAGCTTAATTCATGTCGATGTCGTTTCATAAATCCTCTGAACCACTGCTTTCCAGCTTTTTTATTGTCTTTCCATGAATCTGGTACTTTTTTGTTGTTGGCAGATGCAAAAAGATAAGCTAGTATTCTTAACTGGTTGCGATGAAGGCCGTAATTCATTTTTGATGAAATCATTAAGTATTCAGTTAAGTCCTTTTCTTCTTTATCCGTAAATACTTTTTTACTGCACAGTTGTCATATGAGTGGTATATTTCATCACCGCGATTTAAAAATCTTTGAAGAGTAGCTCTAGTAACTCCAAACTCTTGGCAAGCTTTTCTTTGACTATAATTTTGCTCCTTTATAGCCGCCTCTGCCTTCATAAGGTTTTCTTTACTTGGTTTGTTTCTCGTAACTCCTAATTTGCTCCTAGGCATCTGTAAAAATAAAATGAAGTGATAGAAATTCGACTATAAATTACCGTTATATTATATACTGTACCTTGGGCCGGCCCAACGTACATTACTACGACTGGCTCAAGGTACAATGGGGTACAATAAAAAATAAAAATAATGACGGAAGGCAAAAACATGATTAACGGGCAAACCGATATTACTGCTGATAGCCTAAAATATGCAACAAACATTTAAAAAAAAAAGATTTTTTAAATATTTAAAACTGACCGTAAACAGAGGTAAAATATAATCAGTCAAATACTTACTTTTGAAGCATCAAAACAAACAATTTCACAAAAACACACACATTCAACGTTAGATGCTTCAGACTAACTGGCGGCAGTAAACAAGACGTTAGCACTCTGCAACAGCGTTGCCAAGTGTTTGTGTTTGCGACAACAGGAATTACCAAGATGGCTCAACGTACAAGGTGGCTCAACGTACGGGACCTTCCCCTATACCTGGATATTTTCAAATAAATGATTTTTTAGTAAAAAGCAAAATCGTCTATTATTTACTTCACTTCTAATGCTAACAGGAATTAAATTATACAATTTTGGCCCTAAATAGTTAAAAAATCTTTGGTTGATGCTTCAGCAGGAACATTTAACAGTCTATTTGCAATGTCCCTAGTACAATGATTATGGCAAATATAAATTGTTTTTAGATTTTGGTTTTTATGCACAAACTGACAGACTGTTAATATGTAGAGAGATCTGATATTATATAAATCAGATGTGTACTCTCCTTATAAAATATGTGATCAATACAAGATGCGCTCTCTTCTCGAGTAACCCCCTTGCACAGAGCAGTATACCCACTTGAACCCATAAGAGCCATATATTTATTAACATTAAAATCATCCTTTTCAAAATATTTATGTTAATGTCACCCATAACTACTTCAATGTCACTACTAGATTCAGCATTAAGATAATGTTCAAAATCCTCCAGAAAATGAGACAAGTTAGAAGATGGAGATCTATATAATACATGGATTTTATATTTAGTATTTTTTATATTAATCTTAATAATGCTAGTAACTGTAATACCTGATCTCTCTAGCCCTGCATTGGAAAAAATAGGATTTAACTCAGATTTCACATATTATCGACTCCATCAAAAGAGTTGTACTTTGCTGAATTATAATAAATGCTATAGCCTGAAATGTTATAACAATTTGTAGAATCTAATCTATGGGTTTCGGTTAATACTAAATCACACATTATGTTTTTAATTTGTGTAAGACACCCTGTATCTCTGAGACTATCCACTTTTTGACTAAGGTAAGTTGGATTAGATCGTCATTTAGGAATCTGTGGTAGCTTTTTTCCGCACCTTTCAGAGACACCCTGTATTGTGACGCTCCACAAATCCAATGGGCAATAATTGCCAATGCGTGGAAAATAGAGAATCCAAAGCAATGACAAAAGGAGACCAACACATTATCCCATTAAAAATGTAAGTTAAAAGAATCGAGCTAGCACAAAATGAATATTTCATATTGTTAACAACTTTTTCCTTATTTTTTTGTTAGAAACTTACTTGGTGTCAGGCTTTTTCTTCTGAGCCATTTTCTGGGCAAATTTTGCCCTGTTAGCTGCCAAAGTGTTATCATCTAAAGAACCATTTTGGGAAGTTGGTGACAATGGTGGTGTCTTTACTTCAGCATCTATAATAGAATATAAAAATACATTACAATAATATCAATGTCCAAGTTCACAAATGATATTACTTTTAATTTACAACTATTCCTCGTTTTAAAGGGGTTAATACACAATGGTTTTATTAAAACACCAATATAACCGAGACTGCAAATATAAAAACTGAAAATAAATTGTTCTAATTTAAGAGTAATGACAGCAGAAATAGTGAAATCAAAATGTAACAAATTGATCTAAAAACCCAGTAACTAATAACTTTATTTATTTATTTATTTTTGACTATATTATTCTTAAATTAAAATGGTAGTTTTAGTACAACCAGTTTGCAGGATTTTCAAGGAAAAACTTTCTTCGGTAATTGTCCAAAAAGTTGAGGAAACTCCGATTTTCACCAAATATGGTATACGAGGATTTTTGGGGGGTGATCACGAATCTGAAAGAATTTTTTTCGGCAACGTTTCGTTCCCGAGATATTCATCATTAAAGTTAAAATTTTAACTATCCTTAGTTTCACTATATTCCCCTTCTTTTGCACAATTCTTGATATAACACTAAATTGGCATACAATATTTTATGAACAACCCCCAAAAACCTCTTTATTGGATATTTTACATATTATTTTTATTTAACTCCAATTCTTTTACCGCTAAAACGCTGCAACCATGCATACACCTATGTATATAATGGTTTTAAACATGGCGACTTGATTTAAAGCAAACCTTTTATATTAATAAAGAAAGGCTTAAAATCAATAAAAAAACATGTATTATATACAAAGGTTTTATGCATTCAAGCACTACATCATTGTTCAACAGCATGGATTCTATAAAGGACGTGCAACTACAACAAATTTAGCTGTCTACCAAAACTTCCTAATTTCATCACTTGAAGCAGGAAAGCAGGTTGATTCCATCTACACAGATTTGTCAAAAGCGTTCGACAGCGTCTATCACCCACTCTTGTTAAAGAAGTTATCTGAGATTGGTATTTCTGGAGACTATTTGAAATGGATTAGCTCCTACCTTAATAATCACCGCCAACGTGTTACTGTTTGTGGTTCTGTCTCGGACGAAGTGTTTGTGACGTCGGTTGTGCCACAGGGCTCCCACATCGGCCCCGTTCTGTTTTTGTTATTTATCAATGACGTTATATCATGTTTTAAAACGTCCAATTTTCTCCTGCATGCAGATGATATTAAGTTTTATAATGTTGTCCGTCCTTCGTCCAATGGTCATCTTGATCGATTTGTTCAGTGGTGTGATTTGAATTGCTTAAATATTAACGTGTCCAAATGTAAAACTATTAGCTTCTATAAATGTCACAATCCTGTCAATCTAACATATTCCATTAAAACCGAAAACATAGAGAAAGTGACCCACTTCAATGATTTTGGTGTACTCTTCGATAGGAATCTAAACTTCAATATGCATATGGATAATATCATCTCAAAGAGCCTCAAAATGCTTGGATTTCTAAAAAGGGTCACAAGGCATATTAACGATACGTCTTGGAGTATTGTTCGGTCATTTGGATACCCCGCTACAGATGTCATATTGTTAGACTTGAAAGGGTTCAAAACAAATTTGTTAAATATTTGTTATTCAAATTCCATTTCCTTACCAAGATCTTCCATACAAAATCAGACTTTTACTCTGTGGTTTTAAATCTCTAGAGATTCGTCCTAACAACGCTCTTTTACTTTTTCTATTTAAACTTATTAATGGTTCAATCGATAGCGGCGAACTTCTGGGATTAATATCCTTTCTGGTAACAACTAGACGTACAAGGCGTTCTCAGCTGTTCTTCGAAAACACACATAGAACTAACTATGGACAGTGCGCGTTTATTGACCGAATGGTGCGTAATTATAATACTTTCTATGCTAATCTGGACATTTTTAACTTAAGATAATCTTCACTTAGACGTATGCTAAATAGTCATATTACATAATTTGTTTTTATGTATTCTTTAATTGTTTAATTGTTCAAGTTAAGGCTATATTTACATGTTTATTTTAAATGTTTTAACTTTAGCTTGTACTTACCATTTAGAATGTTTTTATTCTGTAGTGTACATTTGTAAGTAAATAAATAAATAAATAATGTTAAATAAATATTGTGTGCCAATTTAGTGTTATATTAGGAATTTAATGCAAAAAAGGGAGAATATAGTAAAAATAAGGTTAGTTTGAATTTTAACTTTGATGATGAATATCTCGAGAACAAAACGTTTCCGAAAAATAATTCTTACAGATTCGTGATTAGCGCCCCAAAAACCCCGTATACCAAATTTGGTGACAACTGGAGTTGCTGCAACTTTCTAGACAAGTACCCTTTCTTCAATTTACTTACTTTCATCAGCAAAATTCACTTCCTTTTTCTTTTCTTTTTTAATGGGTTTTTCTTCACCTTTTCTTTCAATCATTGATGCCACTGTTTTTTTAGACTTGGTAGACTCGTCAAATGTTCTCATCTGTTTCGGAATTTTCGCCTGCAGCTTTCCCCATTCTTCAGCTCTTTGAAGAACAGATTCGTAGCATTTGGAGAAGTCAAAATTTTGAAAGAAGTTTTTGTCCGCCAAATCATTTTTATATTTATCACGAAACTCTAAATGTATGTCATTTAGAAATTTATCAACATAAGATAATTGTAAAATTTTTTGGTAGGCCACCACAAAAACTAAATCAAATTCATTATCTAACTTGTACTGCAATAAAAGACCATTGTCTTCATAAGTACTTGTGGGCTTTTCCTAAAACAAGAAATATGGTAAATGTGACTTACCATATTTTTCAAATATTTGAATTAAAATACCTGCAAAATGACATTTTGTATTAACGCATTTACGGAGGAAGTCAAAATATGGCTTGTACTTTGAAAATACCACAAAACTATACCGCCTTTGCTAAAAATCGTAAATAAATCTAACATTTTTCCTAAATTTTTGTTTTCACCTTCCTTTCATTTACACTGTTACACGTCACTGTCATGTTTGACAGTCAGCTGTTTGGTTTGCACGTGTCTCTTCTTCTTTAAAGTAATTATTTACGTTACTTCTAACATATTGGGCTAAAGAATATTCGTGACACCAGCTCCGAAAAAGGTGCTAGCTCCCAAAAGCTCAGACATTGTTTTAGGCTCAGACATACGCAAGATTTATGAACTCTATTGACATACGTGTAAGCAAAGTCTACGTAAACAGGGTTAGTAGAAAAATATTTTTTTCGTGTTAACCGTATTCATCGGAGTGGTTCAAACCGCATTTGAAATGACAATATTATTATGAGGGTTAGATGGAGATAGAATGTTTTTAAAATGTTTTAAACCGTAATAACACGAAAAAACGCCTTTAATCTGTATAAATGAACCACATTTTGTGCCAAGAAGTAATCGAACATGAAGATCTAAAAAAACGTATTTGCAAGGTTGCCAAGTTTGTAGTTTCTCTGTAGGTTAGGGAATTTTAAAATTTTAAATGAAATACCGTATTTTTTATTATTGTAATCAATTAATTGTATTAACTTTATTATGACCTAAAATTTTCTTTTTTACTTCTGCCAATTTCGGAGATATGGCATCGTGTTTTTGGTTTTATCGTTTTTGAGATTATTAACCATACCTGATCTGTTCTTTATTTAAGCTTGATGGAATATCTTCGATTGACAGGAGTAAAAAACGATAATAGCAGGTCATAATAAAGTTGATACAAGCAATTGATTACAATAATAATAAATAATAGTTTAAAAAGCCAAAACACGCTTTTAGCATAACCGAACTAAAAATTAGAAAATAATTTTTCATCACAAAGAGTTTGTCACTTCAGAATAAAAGCGTGGGGTGCTTAATATATTAAATGTTAATATAATATAGCACCCCACGCTTTTATTCTGAAGTGACAAACTCTTTGTGATGAAAAATTATTTTCTAATTTTTAGTTCGGTTGCATATAAAAGCGTGTTTTTTTAGTTTTTTTAATCTATTATTTATTTTTCATTTTTAGTTCGATATGCATGTATGTATGTATGTATGTAAAAATGCTCCAGTTTATTCACTAAAAAATTCCTTCGCCATTTTGTCAAGAGTAGCTAATAAAAGCGTGTTAAAAACACAGTTTGCTTTAAAGTTCCTGAGAAAAGTTTGGGATGTTGCAAAAGATGGCAACACAGGTGTTAATAATCCAGCGCATTCGCCATTCAATATTGTTTTTATAATATAAAGGAATTTTTTTATCCTGGTGATCCTAATCAGGATAACGGGATACTGTTTGCAGATTATTGCATTGTCATGGGTGCTTGATACGTGTGCAAAGTTTCAAAGAAATCGAATAGCTGGAAGTTGGTAAAAATTAGGCTCAAAGATTCCGTTACATAGATAGATAGATAGATAGTTACAACCCAAGTTAATAAAAGCGTGTTAAAACTAGGGTATTCCATTAAAATTTTTAAAATTCCCTAACCTACAGGGAAAGCTCTAAAATTGGCAACCTTGATAATATAATTTTTAAATTCTTCATATTCAGTTACCCCTTCGCACAAAATTTGGTTCATTTATATTTAACGGTTGCTGAGATAATCCACCGTTCCGGTTTTTTCTACTAACTTTGTATATTTATACATCAAGGTTATTTTATATACAGGGTGTTCCGAAATTCATGCATCAAATTTAAATTGCATATTCTGCGTCGAAAATAACCTCTAGTTTCCTATATACACATATGTCCGAAAACGCTTTCTTTTAGAGATACAGGGTGTTAAAATTCTAAGATTTTTTTATCATTATTTTTAAACCGCTCTGGATATTTTATTGGTATTTGGTACATTGCTTAGCAGCAAAAAACATATCTTTTTATGTAAAATATTTTAAAAATTTACGTGTTTTGTTAAAAGAAAAATTGCATTTTTTTATTTTTTTAAAGTTATTTTTAAGTATGCCTTGCAAACAAATACTTGGACGTGAATACCTGTTACCGTATCTGTAACATAATTTAATATCATTATAAAATAGTAATTGTTCTTATTGTTACTGTTGTCTCTATTATTGTTTATTGGTGAATAGCTAATATCTTATTGCATTATTACGGTCGAATATGCAGGATGGCCCTTATAGCCATGAAGATAAGTTTGACATGCTAACATGCTACATTTTGTGCTACAAAAATAAATGAAGGTTTCATTTCTGCAGTTAATGAATTATGGTAAATACATGGGTATTTTAGTTCCTAAAATTCCACACCACATATTAAACCCAAAACGTTCTTAATGTTTGGATATTTTCTTAACAAGCGGATTTTGTTGAGCCTAGTAAAAGTGACGTCTGTACCATATTTGTATGGATTATTATTCAAAAAGAAAATGGCGCGCCACTGCTTTTTCCTAAAACAAAACCAATTTTTAAAATCCCATTAAATTTGGAACAAATTTGATCTCTTGACTTTTGTCGAACGATGTATAGTTTTCAAAGAAAAAAATAAAACCCACTTTGATGCATGACAGATTTGCGAAAATAATGACAAAAATGTTTAACATTTAAAACCTAAAAGTTCCAATTATTTTTGTGAAGCTATAGGTACGCCCATGCCGTGTAGGTATAATATTTTCTGAATAAAAAACATACCTAAGATGTTACATAAATGTTATTTTATGTAAAAAAACTGTTAAACTCTACACATACAATGATAATAATAATATTAGTTTCAAGAACAACCTTATTTAAAAGTGTAAATTAAAATGGTAATTAGATTATAATTAATGATGAAAATATACTTACATTTAGGTATTATTTATTTTGGGTACCTATGACTAACATGCATTAATTTTTGATAATTCGGACAATTAAATGGTTAAAAAATTATCAATGTATATACTAACCATACGCTTATTAGTCGAAAACCACAAAAAAACTAATTGATTGGCTAACATTAGCTACGAGGGACATTTATTAAATTACCAATTTTTATAAAAAAATATTTACATTTGAAACTTTAAATATTTATTAAAAGGTGAAATATAACAATATTTTAAATATAAATTAAAAAATTAAAGGTACTTATAATGGTATATCAAATTATTATAACTAACACATTAAAAATAAAAATACTTATGCAAATGTGAAAATTGACAAATTGTGCAAATTAACACTACTTTTCGAAAATACAACTAATGTACTTTTTAAAATGTGAAATTGGAAAATCTGCCTGCATGCAGGGTCATAAAAATTGCGTATCCGTAATTGGTATATAGGTTTTTTATTACCTTGATACGAAATAGTGTAAATTAGCAAACTAGTAGCATTTTAAACGCTTTTTAAAATTAAAAATTAGAAGAAACAATTGAAAATCGGGTATTAAAGTTATACAGCAAAATAACCCTTTTTTTAAATTAAATGTTTTTTTAACCTTTTCAAAAAGTCCACAAGTAATATATCCAATTTTTAACAGTTCGTTTATGTATACCTAAACTAGATTTTTTATATTTTTTGAAAATATGTCCATTTAAATTTAAAAATTAAGTTAAATTTTCATTATTCATTTTAAATTTGGTAGTTTTAAAAGCTCTATGAAATACCTTTTTAATGATAATATAATGAATGAGGTGTTTCATATAAAAAATCGGTATTTTAGATACTAGGCCCATTGTTTTCTCTCTGCCGTACGTTGTTCGTGTGACAAAGCTGTACTAGTGCCATCTATTGATGTAATGTTAAACAAATATTATAATAATACGAGATCAGTTTACGAATTGCTATAACATTCTTTAACAAAATTT
This sequence comes from Listronotus bonariensis, assembly GCA_014170235.1. Classification (NCBI taxonomy): domain Eukaryota; kingdom Metazoa; phylum Arthropoda; class Insecta; order Coleoptera; family Curculionidae; genus Listronotus; species Listronotus bonariensis. Next base: position 44,015 of record JACEGR010007620.1, read on the forward strand.
ACTCTTTTACCGAACTGAAAGAGAGACAACAGTAAAAAGCACAGAGACCTTCAATTTGATTGACTGACATTGGGGGTCATGGTTAGTTCTGGTTAATTAAAACATTTTAAATGCATAATAAGAAATAAGGGTATCTACTACTTGTATTAGTCTCGGGGATCCTATGGAATCCCGGAAAAAATATACAATTTTGACAATTTTCTGCAATTTACTGAAGACTGGTGGGTGCTGGCATAAAACTACCACCATACCCTATTTAGGAGGCAAAAATAAATCCCAAACACATCTTTGGGTTCAACACTTTGTTCTTATTTGTAAAGTGCCGCGTCTATAATTTTAAACTTTTTATATTAACTAAAGAGTTACCCAGATCCCGTAACTTTTTCTCTAAAATTACATATTTGTAAAAAAATAATAGACATTCTAGCTCGCTTGCCCCCTTTAAGTCCGGGCCCCGGAAATCTGTACCTTTAGCTATCTTATGTTATTAAATTTCATGCTTGTAAACTTTTTAAACAGCTAGATAGTTAAATTAACCTAGACTGAACTTCACATTGAATAAAATAATAGAAAACCAATGAAGTGTGTAAAATATCCTACATTTTTCTCGGGCATTCCACATAAGATTTCGACATATTTTTTGGCTTAATTTAGTTCAATGTCTTAGTAAATTTAACTATAAAATGCAGGTGCAACTAAAAACAAACTGTCATTTCGTCGTTTAGTAATTGTTTAAGCATATTTAAAAAAGTTTAAAAATGTCCAGGAGATTTATAGCCGTATTATTGCTAATTTTTTGCATAAGTAGTGTGTTTTCTAAACCTAGTGATTTTGATTTGGTTGCAGCGGAAAGCAAAGTATATGAACAAGGTAAAAAACTTTAAATTTGGAAATATTTGTTAAAATTAAAAAAATATACACTTTTTGACAAAAAAAACGGAAAAAGAATTTTTTTTAAAATTTAATCCTTAGGGGAGAGCGGGGAGGGCCCGGACACTTTTTGATGAATACTATTTCGTCTACAACAGTTTAAATTAGCAAACTAGTATCTTTTTTCACGCTCTTTAAGACTAAAGATTAGAAAAAACAATTTACAATCGGGTTGCTGAGTTATACAGCGAAATACCCCTTTTTAAAATAAATTTATCTTAAAGGGCTTTAAGAAAATACCACATTTGATGTGCCTATCTTTTTAGTTTTGGAAATATAGCCATTTATTTAAATCTGAAAGATGGTAGATATTTTCCCCGTTCTTTTTCTGATACTAAAACTTATTGCTTATAGCTTAAAGCTGTGATATAATGAAAATTGAACGTAATTTTTAGATTTGAATGGCCATATTTCCAAAACTATAAGAGAGACATAGCAAATGTGGTATTTTCCTAAAGCTCTTTTAAATATCTATTTATTGGTAATGTAATATACAGGGTATTTTATTTAAAAAATGCCAGTGTAATATAAAATTTCTGAGGATGGCTATATTTCCGAAACCATGAAAAATTGGATATATCACATGTGGACTTTTTTCAAGGATTTTAAAAGATCTTTCTAATGGTGATAAAATATTCCATTTAAAAAAGGTTAATTTGCTGTATAACTCAGAAACCCGATTGTCAATTCTTTTTCTAATCTTCAGTCTTAAAGAACGTGAAAAATGCTACTAGTTTGCTAATTTAAACGTATTTCAAATAATAACGAAGTAACCAATAACGGACACTTAATTTGGATGACCCTGTATAATAAATTCTTTACAAGCACGTTATAAGTAACAGTAACTAGGGCTGATCTTGCATTCTGTAACGATACCGATTTTCTACCCGATAAGATGATAAAAAAGATTGATATAAAGAAGTTATTTTAGACAAAACAATTAACCTTCCTAGTCAATGTTGCCACTTTGTCACTTTTGTTGCGTTTTTGAGAATCAAAAACTATATGATGGGTTTTGTTGTTAATAATAATAATTAATTAATAATAATTCAATTAGTGATGATTATAGTACAACAAATAAGGTATATATTTATTTTTTGCAAAAATACTTTGGGACTAATCTTTTAGCAGGACCTACATTTACCCAAGTAACTAAAAGATTGGGGGAGTGGACGCCCCCCTGCCCCCCCCATAAACACGCCCCTGACTACATGTCAAGTGTTCAGATCCACCGCATATACGGGGAGGATCTGGACGTAAAAACATTTAATTTTAACACAATATTTAAGAGTTATTTATTTTTGAAAATCAACACAAATGTGGGGCTTAAATTCGGGCCAGCCATTTTATTGATTTGTCATGATTTTGGGTACTTCATATTATTTTTTAATGCATACTCAAATACAATACATATTAGAACATTTAAATATTCTGCTAACTGGTTTTCCGTTTCTGTGAAAAAGTGATGACGTAGGTACTTTAAATAAAAAGTTACTTTAATTATTAATCCCTTTAAGCTTTGCTTATTTACATCGGTGTCTAAAGCTGACTTTGTGATTCTGTGCTTTTAGGGACTTTTTCGATAACTTAGCTTATTACCAGTAACATCGATGACAGCTTGCTTTACAGATTCAGAATAAAAAGTTCAGTTTGTCTTTTTTGTACATTTGGGGCATTTTCAATAAGAAAAAAAAAAGAGATAGGTTATCTTAAAAATTAATTTTGGGAGGCTCTGGACATATAAGTAGGGGTTGGAGGACTGTCCACACCCTCCCCATGGTAAAATTTGATAGACTGGCGATTTTATAGGTACATTAAAATACTGTTAATGATAAAACCCTAAATATCTATTTTTAAAATTC
>JACEGR010007621.1:0-46802 GCA_014170235.1 Listronotus bonariensis
AGACCCAGTAGAAACTTAATAAAGGTAACTGCCAAATAGGTCACATTATATTTCGTGGCTATCTATGGCACACTTGATCCAAGTAAATGAATTATTGGCCACTATTTTGCTTACTTATATTTATTTTATGTTATAATAAATTACTATCATTAGATTCATTAAAAAGCCCTTTCCACAAAGTTGCTGGTTAAAAAGGGTTGCTATAAAAAATATATTAGAGTTTGCGTCCTAGAGTATAAGACATATCAAGAAATAATACTTGGTACAGGTAAATGGTATGGAAAGAAGAGATTTTTCGCATATTTCCTATTTTTCGGCTTCTTCCGGATCAACCGGAAATGGCTTCAATATAAAAAATTTAAATGGAACACTCTGTATATTTCAACATCTTTGGATTTCTAAAATATATATATCCCTATTTTAAATTTAAACGAAAAGAAAAATGAATTCGTTAAATTCGTCAAAAAAACTTCTCTGCTTTTCTAAAAACAGTTGCCATTTAAAAAGTAATAGTTGGACACAAAAATGTCAATTTGCCAATATTTTTAATCTATCTCTTATACTAGTCAATAAAATTTTAGGATTGTATTTTTCTGACATCACCTGGACCACCTAGAATAATTTACGACTAACCGTGTTCACCTAGATGCAATATTTAAAATAACTTTAAAAGTAGGCTTTAAAACTTTTTAATATGTCTTATTCTAAATATGAATGGCCGGAAAAATCTATGTCAAAATATACAGGGTGTTCCATTGATTCCAAACTGAAAATAACTGTAAAGTGAAACATACGCGAAAACTCTCATCTTTCTATGCCAATTACCTATACCAAGTGTCATTTTGATATAATGCAGACGTAAACGTTGACGAAATTCACGGCGTTTCAAGGACTTGGCGAATAATTAGCCGGTCATTCAGAGCTTTTTCGGTTTTTTGGCGTCAAGGGAGCGCGCAAACAGATTGGTTAGTTTGGACGGATTTTTGGCGAGTTGTTGCAAGTCTGGACGCGGCTTAATAGTAAACTACCTGTATTCTTTATTTTCAAGCAAAATGCCATTTAGAAAATGTATTTAAAATTAAGTTTGTAATCGATAAAAATAATAATACATTTTTTTAATTAACTTCACAATTTGTCTAAAATTGAAGTTTGATAAGACTTTGGCAACATTTGTTTAGAATTGTATAATTGTGGGGAGAAAGGTGTTTAAATATTAAATTACAATACCATTAGTTTTTTTAAGTGTTTTATTAAACAATTTAAAATAATTAATTTATGTAAATATTAAAAGAGGGTTAACGAAACTTTTTAATTCCCCTGTAAATAAATAGTCATTAATAATGTCTGTATTTTAACCACTAAAAAATTAAATTTACGTTTTGCTTAAAAATTAAAAATAAAGGTAATTTATTTACGATGAAAAATGATGTTTTTGTAGTTTTGCAAACACTGTTACAAAATTGACATTTTTATTCGAGAATCATATTTTTACAGGCAAAAATTTTGTAAACTTGTTTATCCTGTATAGGTAGGTAGTTTAAATTCTGATTATGTCTTTTAAAATTACATTTCTATAAGTTCTTAATTTTAATTTTAATTTAAGATCAAAGGTTCTCCTTAAAATATTAAAAATATTTAGAATTGTACCGTTTTTTAAGGCACTGTCTAAACGACCGCCGGCGTTTTTTCCTAATAATATATATGGAAATCGCCAAAAATTCAAATTAATTTGTAATTTCCGGTGGTTCTTACTTATTTTCTTGGTGAAAGCCGCCGTCTAGCGGTTTTGCTTATAAAAACCATTGAAAACCGCCGAAAAATAGTAAAGTAGTAGTAACAAATATTTTTTCTAAACTTCGAGTTTTTCTTTTGTGACTTATTTTTCGTAGTTTTGTTTTCAGTTAGTATGTCTTAGGATGCGTGTTTCAAGAGGACAAATGGACCAAACATTTTAAAAATTTTAAAGGCAATATGAAAAAACTGTCGCATGATCCAAAACTAAGAGAAACCAAATGTTTTTTCGATTTGTACATGGCCAATTATAACTAAAAATATGGATAATGACCAAGAATAAAGTAGTTTTGTGTTTAAAAATAGAACAAAAAGAAAGTAAGGTTATTTATTGTCCCGAAAGTGGAAACAACTCCGATTTTGACCAAATTTGGTATACGGGGTTTTTGGAAACGCTGATCACGAATCCGAAGAATTTTAAGCCGAATAATGAAATCACAACTGGGTTTTTGTTTTATAAGTATTTATTTAAAGATGATTAAGGATTTATAATTAACATATACAAAATTACTTATCACTCTAATTCACATCTTGAGAGAGAGAGAGAGTTCTTCTTCTTAAATCTAAAAGTACCTATGGTTACAATAATAAATATACTTAGAGATATAAACTACCTAGAAGTGAATTCAGCGTATATTCCAACACCCCCTTCGCTGAATTCCTTCAAACCTAAAAGATCTCTAAATTTATTGAAAGTCTGCCTTGGCAATCCTTTAGTCAAAATATCTGCTTGTTGTTTGGAAGTTTCTATATAAACAATATTAATTAAACCCCTTTTAAAATATTCACAAACAAAGTTAAATTTTAAGTCAATATGTTTAACTCTACGGTTATTACATGGATTTTTAATAAGAGATAAGCAACCTTGATTATCTTCAAAAAATGTAATGGAATTAAGATCAATGGCAAAATCAACAAAAGTTTTCTCAACCATAAACCTTCACATACAGATGAGCATAGTGCTATTAATTCTGCTTCAGTTGTGGATAATGATATAGACTGTTGTTTCTTTGTTACCCACATAATAATATTATCACAAATTTTAAATAAATAGCCTGACACAGACTTACGATCAACAGTATCATTCGCCCAATCGGCATCAACATAACAACAAAGATCAAAAGAATTTTTATTTCTGTGATATTCTAGACCCATATTTACTGTACTCTTTAAATATCTTAGTATCCTCTTTAAATAACCCCAAGTTTCATTAGAAGCTTTATCTTGAAATCTGCTGTAAAAATTTAAAGAAAAACAAATATCTGGTCTAGTGCCTAACATTAAATACATTAAGCAACCCACCAACTCACGAAAAGGTTTATTTGTCATTTCATACGGTTCCGCATATTTAATCTTTAATTTAGGATCAATTGGTATATCTGAAGGTTTACAATCATACATGCCAAATCTTTTTAGAATACTCTCTATATACTTTGACTGGTTAATTTTTAAAATGCCATTTTCTCGATCATATGTTATTTGTAATCCAAGAAAATTTTTAAGTTCCCCTTTATCTTTCATCTTAAACCTTTTCATTAATTTTTGTTTTATAATTTCTAAATCATTTAAATTTGAACCAGTTAAGATTATATCATCCACATATATTAATAAAAATATTTTATCATTTTTAACATCTAATACATATAAACAAAAATCATTTTCTGACCTACTAAATCCTATTTCTAATAAAAATTTGTTTATTTCCTCATTCCAGCATTTAGATGATTCTTTTAGGCCATACAATGACTTCTTTAATTTATAAACACAATTTGGTTGACATACAACACCTTGTGGTGGATATATGTATACATCATCATTGATGGTACCATTTAAAAAGGCGGTCTTAACGTCTAACTGCTGAAAATGATGATTAAACTGATTTCCTAACACTAATAAAACCCTAATTGTTGTCATTTTTGCAACAGGAGAATATATATCATCAAAATTATTATCTTTTTCTTGAGCAAAACCCCTGACAACTAACCTTGCCTTAAACTTATCTATTTCATTTTCTTCAAAAGATTTAAAAGTAAAGACCCACTTTGTATCAAGAATGTTTACATTATTTGGTTTTTCTACCTTTTCCCACGTATTATTCTCCTCTATTGAATTTAATTCTTTCTGTATTGCTTCCATCCAGCTGTTTTTATCTGCCCTATTTTTCAGATCATCAAAACTATTTGGAACATTTTCGACAAAATTACAAGCATTAAATGCCATGTATAATTCATAATCATTAAATTTGGAAGGAATTTTAGTATGCCTTTGTATCTCCCTTCATCTAATTCTAAGTCTCTTTCCCTATCATGTTCCTTTCCATTATTGACTTCCCTAAAACTATTAACTATGTCCTTTCCATTTTTATCCTCCATGGTTTCCCGAATTTCATTTTTATGTATTTTGTTTTCACAAAGATCTAATTGCACCTCTTTTTTCTTAAAATAAAAACTATTTTCATCAAACTGAACATCCCTACTAACTATTAATTTTCCCTCTCTAAACTCCAAAGTCTATAACCTGCTACTACATGATGGTATTTTTGATTTTCTACCCGACGTTTCGTTTTCAAGAAACCATCATCAACTTTATTTTTTAAATGGCTCGAAAATAAGTATCCCGTATCTGATCCCATTTCTTATTACAAATTCAACGATGTATCAAATGTCATATTTTAATTTTTTAGTAAGAAAAATTGCTATTTTTCTATTTTTTTTAAAGTTATTTTGTAAGTAGTCTTGCAAACAAATGCAGTTATCGTATCTGCAACATAATTAAATCACAAATTAGGTATTTGTCGTTATTACCCTGTTTGTCAAGTTGTTGTTTTTAGAGCAATTGTTCTTATTGTTACTGTTGTCTTTATACGCAATACGCATTACTAGGCTGAACAAAATCCGCGTGTTAAGAAAATATCGAAATATCAAGAACGCCTTTGGGCTTGATATGGCGTGGAGTTTTTGGAACTGAAATACCAGGTCCATGTATTTACTACCATAATTCAGCAACCGCAGGAGACGATACCTTCATCTATTTTGCAGCACAAATGTAGCATGTTAGCATGTCGAACTTATTCTTCACGGCTATAATGGCCATCCTCCAGATTCTGACCGTAATGATCCGATCTTCGTTTATTTTAAGGAGCTATTTTTATGACATTAAAAACAATGAATTAACAAAATAGTTATTTTCCTAACAAGTGCGCAAAAGCAATACTTTCCCCGGCACGCGACTGCCGTCAAGTGCGGAAAAATCACTTGCAAGCGTTAGAAACAAAATTTTTCCCACGAGCGTCAGATAATACCAATATTAAAGCAATGATTATTTTTTAAATTATGTTTAATCTGAAAGAACTACTACAACATATTTATAAATGGGAATTATTTGTTGATAACATTTACAACAAAAGAACAGTTATTAGCATATTGTAAATTAATTGCAGAACCTGTAATTTCATTTAGCGGGTGGCTTATGGAAGCGCTTATTGTACGGCTTGATGAAGGTTGACTTAGCTCAGGAGGGGAGTTGTTCATGGTCAATATTTTATTCGACATATCCTTTTCTGATTTGTGGATTCATCAATGTAGCTCTCAGCTACAGCCGTTGATTTTCAGCCCCAAGTCGCTTGACATTGGTAATTCCTTCTCCAGAATCCGCTAACATAGTCGCAGAGGATCGACGAAAACTATGTCCAGTGTACTCTTCTGGATTTTTTAATTTTAGGTATGCAGCAATTTCTGAAGGCATTTTACCTATTGAATTTATTCCCACACATTGCGTACTGCATGCTCCTTGTCTATACTGGACAAAAAACGTCTGTGTGGGGTATGTGGTTTTCGCAAATTTGCATATTTACGGTACAATTGCAGATAAAGTCCGTTATTTGTTTCATCGGACACTACAAAGATTCTAGAAGTGTTATTTTTACTGTCAGGAATTTTCACCACTATCAAATTTTCATTATCCTGTATGTCATCAATCATTATTTTTGTAAGTTCATCTCTCCTACAAGCACCGGCTAATCCAAAAATTGTAGCAACTTTTATTAGAAGGTAAATATTATCAGGTGCTCCTTTCATGAATCTTGAAACTTTCTTTGCTGAAAATTTTTGATTTTTGGCCGGTGTCCCACGTTTTGGTGTTTAAGTAGTGATGTAAGCTTGAAATATGAACTTAAATCTTTTTTCAAAATGATGCATTAAACTGCGTTGCAAAAAAAAAACAAAATATCTACAAATGGGCTAATACGTTTATTTTTATTTAATTTACTGTCTGGACAGCATTGAACTCAGTAACCATGGTAACCCCACATTTTGTTTTTCAAAGGACACAAAAAGTTCTTTTTAAAAGAGAGAGAAATCCATGCTTTAAGGAGAGCATTATTTATCAAAAATTATAATTATCAAAGATTATGAGACCCTCCACAATGCTGCAACAATATTTTTTAGTTTCGTGAAATAAAAGAAATCCTTTGTATAGGTTTTTAGAACCATTTTTAACAGAATAACCTATTGTTTTTAGATGTCCCAACTAAACAGAAACTTGTTTTTGTCAAAACGCATATTAATTTTTGACATCTAACAAAAGCACCTATTTTCTTAGCTAAGGATTTAGGTTACCCAAAAATACCTATTTTATCTTTTTATTATACAGGGTGTTTTTAAAGAGTCCTTAGTTGTACAAATGATATTTAGAAAACCGATATTCCAGCAGTGATCGTTAAGTGCACGCATTTCTGTAAAGAGGGGCTTTGGGAAAAATGTTTAGGAATTTTTCACAATATTTTTACTTGTTTGATATGAACTCGAGATTACCCACATATCCTTAGACATCCCGTATAATTTTGAAAAGTTTAGAAAAATATAAAAATGATTTTGTGACAAATATACAGGGTATTCTATTACTTTGGTCAATATTTCAAAAACAATAATATTTATAAAAATTCTGACTACGCCACTGCATCTCTACGATAAAAAGTAACAAGGGGTACCTAAAAATGATAAACTTTCAAAATCTCCCCGCTGCTTAGAAACCAAGATGGCTATAACGGCCTTGATTAGGGCATCTTATGTTTCACAAAAAGTAGCTTATGTTTGCAAACCCATTCTATTTTTATTAATAAACCCTCGTTTTTACGGTGATAGTACTCTCGTGAAAGTGCTTTCATGATAGTGAACCTCGATAGTCGTATTATGAAATTAAGGTGTCTACACGTATAAAACTATTATGATAGTAACCAATAACAAGATGGCTGAATCAGAGTTAATTGCTGCGGTATAGCTGCTGTTTTTGTTAAAATAATGATAAAAAACGCAGAAAAAATAAAAAAGCAAAAGAGATATGGGTGAGGAAATGGATAGACAGAAAAATACAGTTAGTGCCTGAGCAACACTTTTAAAAGAACTGTAAAAGATTCCAAAATCTTTTTTCAACTTCGAGCATGAAATTCTATTTAAAGACATAATTATTTTTACGTTGGCAGTAAGACACAAAATAATATTACTGTTATGCAAATGTGTCTATCAGCAAAGGTAAAACATCAAATACGGTCTCCCGCAGAGATTTCTTTATTTTCGCCATTTCTTGATTATATTTATTTTTATTATATTATTATCTGCCTAGTTCTTTTAATGTAGAAAGTCTAGCAGTGGGGGGATCACGACCCTCGATTCTCGATTTAATTTACAATTCTCGATCGAAATCAAGGATTATTGGGCCTTGATAGCTTATAAGGGCAAGGCAGAATTTTTCAGCATGGTCCATCTTCAATCTGTTTTAAAAATCGGGAGAGCTTTTTTCTATAAACATGGAAACCATAAGCTATCAAGGCCCAATATTCCTTGATTTCGATCGAGAATTGTAAATCAAATCGAGAATCGAGGGTCGTGATCCCCACTGCTAGACTTTCTACATTGAAAGAACTAAGGCAGAAAATAATATAATAAAAATAAATATTCTTTCAAAAAATGTATTATGTCAAATTACCTACGGCTCTTTCTAACTTTCTTTGCAGTTTCTACAATTATATGTAAGATTTATACAACAACAAGTTTTATCATGAAAGTTACGCCAAACTATCTAGGCAAGCGAGAAAGTGAAAGTACCATCGCGACAGCATGATAGCTACTATCGGGTTATTTACATGGTGATAATTTACGATAGTTTATGTGACAGTCACTATTATGATAGCAACTATCGCGAAAACTATCACCGTAAAAACGGGGCTTCACTGAGATAGCCCGCAGTTGCAACCAAAATGAGACACCCTGTACATACGTTCCATTATACTTGATTAAAAGAATATAACCTAAATTGGCTTTTTTCATAGTTTACTTAACCATCCGTGCCAATTATCGTTAAAAGCGCCATTTTTACTTACTTACATCTTACCACATCCTAAAAGAAAAAGAAATCATATTTTGTTACCGAAATATAATGACTGCTATAATTTTCCAGGGAAAAATTTCCATTAAATAAGGAAAATTACTCAGAAACAGCAAGGGTCCTGAATCTAGTTAATTTAAAGATTAATTAAATGAAAATATTATTCCAGCTGGAATAACGGTACGTTATGATTCTGTAATTAAATGTTTCAGAGTCGCTTTATTAATTGTAACGGTAATTTTATTGTACATTTTTTTTGTGAAATTTTATAAACTGGTTATTATAATACCTATGAATAATATACCGTTAATAATTTAAAACTATTATGTAAAATCAGTATTTATATAGGTAACCAGTAACTCTACCGAAAAAAAAAGTAATTTATGCAGGGTGTTTCCTAACTACAATACAAAACTTTCGGAGGCATATTTTTATTTTATTTTTAATAAAAAATGCATTTAAACACTTCTTTCTACCGAGATACCGGGCAATAAGGTTAAAAAAAGGGTCGAAATTTTTTATATGTTTTTAAAAACTTTCTTTAACTCAATTTTAAATACAACTCAGTACACATATTTAACGTAATAGGGCGCATAAAAAGCTCTACTTTAATATTGGGTTCAGTGGCGTCTCAGTGGGGTGCACAGCCTATATTATTGAGAAAAAATTACACCACTAACCTTTTTCAAAAGTTTTAATATTGATTTTCCTATTAAGAAATTAAAAATGCAACTTTTTAGTGTTTTGCATTATTTTCATAGGCGCAATTAGGTGGAGGGGGCGGGGCTAGGGCTGCTTGGTTCCCAAAAGGGCGATTAGCTCCCCCAAAATTATTGAACATTTAAAGTATATTAGTGTTTTTCGGCAAAATATACTCTATAAACAGGGCTTAAGCCCTTTCCCCAAAAACCAGTGGCTAGTTGCGCCACTGCTTATTTTGCATTAATACAAAAATTATGTCATCTCACACAACCGTTTGAATATTCATGCAGGATATGGAAAATTCAAACCTGAAGAACAACGGTAAAAAATTTACCACGTAATGATATACAATATTACTAAATCTTAAAACTAAAGATAAAATTACTCTGAAAACAAAATATAAAAATCTTTCTATTTTAACCAAATGTATTTATTACATCTAATTAGATTTAAAAAAAATTACTCTTGTGCTTCAACTTTCCTTTTGTGTTATGAACACTGTTGAACGCATCGAACGATCTTACTGAGGCTGTAGAACCAATCGGTTTTGCGACGTCATAAGAAGGCCAGACTGAAGAGCGCCTAGCGACAGCGAGCGAGCAAGTTTTCAAATCCCAGCGGGCGGGCGAATTTAACATGCCGCGGTCATGCCCGGAAAAATCGCTCGCTCTCGCGTCGCACGCCCGCTCTTCGAGTCCTGGCCGTTCACTGTCTGCTGAATGAACGTTCCCATTGTTGCCGTTGTTGATGGCATGGTTAAAAACATCTTAAAACATAGTTTTATGGTTCCAATAAAAAGTACATTCATTTAGCACACATCTTTGGTTGAGAATATTGATTGATAATTACTCCTATAGTGTTGTAACGAGCATTAATTCGCAGAACCTTTATTTATATGTTTAAAGTTTTACCTCTCTAACTACTTGCTACGGATCACAAATCTCCAAGAGAAAGTACGCTACTAGCTAAAACAGCTACAGTACAAGCCTCAAAAAAACTAAATAAATCAAAAATTACCAACAAAAAAACTTTAAAATCACAAAGTTTTGAGAGTTGTCGGCAAATAAAAATGTATTTTTTCCCGGACAGTCTGCACCAACAAACATCTTATTCAACTTTTCTCAAAAGATATATAAATAGCGACCATTTGCTTAATATTATGTGTAAGTGTGCATTTTATTTAAAATGCTAAAAATATTACATGAAGTGCACGCGATTTTAGAGACATTGCGACAAATGCGCTCATTTGAACTTTTACCTAAAAATGTGGTGTTGTCATATCTTGGCAGCTAGTTATAATGAAATTTTGAAAATTTGTGGACCTATTAATTCTTAAAACCCAAAACCTTATAGATACCAAATTTGTAAAATAAAGCTTAAGCAGCTTTAAAGATATTTAAATGTTGCAGTACTTTTTACTAACCCCGTATGGGTCGAATAACTTTTCATTCAGGTTTAATTTTCTTTTTTAAAAGTTCAATACGCTTATTCCTCGCTAAGATATTGAACTTTGAACAAAAAAGACCTTTTTGTCTTTAAAACGATTTTAATTTGACGCGGTCTAAACCCAAGAACCAAAATTTCTTAATTCTAAATACTTCAGTTCCTTACCTGACATTCTATACACCTACAATCATCAGTCTGTGAGCAACTTAGTCTCAATATTGCGGCCGCTTCTTCGTAAAGGTCTATACTACTCCTTTGACTATCACTCGTTGAAGACGTAGAAGGATTTGCTAGAGACGTCATACCAGTAGACGATGACGTCACCCTCGCATTTCTCATTTGGTTTATTGCTCTCTTGAGTGGAAATTGATTGTCTGTTTTCATTTTGAATTGTTGTGAAAAACTGAAATAATATAATATTATAATATTATACATAAAGTCCTTGTATATACAGGAACATCCACATTTGGTGTCTGCCGCTCTCTTATTAGCTAAAATATATTTTTTTAATTAACAAACTAATAGCATTTCTAATGCTCCTTATAACTAACAATTTAAAAAAATAATGGACAATCGTATTTTACAGACACAATGTAATAGTATATTACATAACAAGTGATATATTTCACACGAGTGGGAATGTTGTTGTACGAGGCGATAGCCTAGTTTGACAATACCACGAGTGTGAAAATCACTTTGGCACGAGTCATGTACAATATTTTTCCTACGACCTATGTCCTTTTTTAAAATAAATGTCCTGTATACCATATTATCATTGAAAAATACTTTAAAAAGCATAAAGAAAATGTTGTTGTGTTTCTCGAATAGTTTTGGAAATATGGCTATCCATAGTATTTAAAAATAGTATATTATGTTTATTTTATTAACGGCACTATAGCTTCGTGCCTACAGATTAGAGCTGTAGGTATAATTACCATTAAAATAATTTGGAGTTTAAATGGCCATATTTTTAAAACTATAATAGAAAAACACAATTTTTAAAGCTCGTTAAAGTATCATTTTTAATGTTTGAATGGTTTTGAAAGAAGTTTAAACTTCCTTTCCCTAAATTTTAACTATTCACACAACTTTTCGGGCAGTAGCTATATTTACAAAGTTTCGAGCAATCCTATCTCTGTCCGTTTTTAAGTGTGGACAATGGAAGTCCAAACTTCGTTAGTATCTTTTAATAATGCCAAATATACAAGGGTATATTTGGCTTTATTAAATTTTGGTCTTTAAAGGCGCTAGAAATGCTACTAGTTTGTCAATTTTACCTAAAATAAATAAAATCAGTTTGCTGGGGTAATTTTGTAGCTTCTAAAACAGGCATACTGGGTGCGACAAGAAGTGGTATTTTTAATAAAACACCTTGTATATAATATTACCATTATATATTCTTTTAAAAGCTCTAACCAACTTTTATATTTTATATATTTGACATTAGTTTTGGTAGTGAGGTATTTAAGATTCTTTTAACTTTATTTTTAGAACTTATAAATATAAACAGTAGCGTGTCTCTTTCACTTCCATTTTAATATTTTGTTGAAATTACTTTAAAATAAATTTTATATAAAATACACAGCAACTTTGACATTTTTGTAATCGCCATAGCTTAAGTCAGGAATTTTTCACAACTTAATGCTTTACAAAAATCATCAACATTGATATTTTATAAACCAGTAAAACTTGCAGTATACCTTAAAACAAATAAGCTTAAAGCTGGGACTAGTAGAAAGTACAAAATGTATTGGGTCCTATTTAACATACTAAAAATCCCATATCATCCGCAGGACCAAAAGACCTTAAATGTGGTCCGCCATCCAAAAAATCAGTACTTTTTTTTTTATAAATTACCCCTGTATTATTAAAAATATGACAGATATCGAAAAAAGTAAGAAGTAGTAAATTAAAGAGTATTAAAAAAGCACATACTGGATAAGCAATAGGTAAAGGTATATCTGCCAGTAAAGCAACAACAAAGGATGTACGTGAGTCATCCAATCCGAAATGTTTACACGGCGATATTCACTTAAAACTGTTTTTTTCTTACACTGCCTATGTTATTTAGCTGATCCGGTGTACTTCTTTAACAATATAATCTGAAGAGATTAGATTTTCTTAGAAAAACAACAATAATTTTTGTATAATCTTAAAAATATGTATTTTCGATATATAAAAATATTTAGATTTGACATACAGGGTGTTTATTTAAAAATTAACCAACAAACTTATCTGCGAAAAAAGACAGATTTGGGAAATTGCCGAAATACATCAAGATGTTTTTACCGGGAAACGTTTTTTGCAAAAAAACTTAACGGTACATCTTTAACTTCTTAACCACTCAGGGCCACTACCCTAAAATCCTTAAATAGGAAGGGGGTCGAGTAATACATTATTTTAAAGCTCCTGCCGAGTACTTTTTAACCTTAGAATTTAAGTAAATATCTTTACCTACTACAAAATGGCGGTATTTTAAATATAACCTGATTACCTGATTGGTATGACTATATTTCCGAAACTAATATATATGTATATTATACTAATATGTATACTAATATGTATACTAAATGTGGTATTTTCTTACAGCTCTTAAACGGTATTTTAAATGGTGATTCAAGGTGCTTCTTAAAAAAATATACACTTTTTGTTCTACTCTTTATATCATCACTAGTATTACAATTTAAAGGATCTTTAAAAGAACTTTAAATGCCATAAAGGGTAAATCTAATTTTATTAATTTCGGAAATATTGCCATTCAAATCAAGTACTCAGATAATATTTAAAGTACTACCATTTTGTATTATGTAAAGGTAATGACTTTATATTTAAAGGTTATAAAGTACTCGCCAGGAACGTTAAATGATGTATCACTCGAGCCCTATCTCATTTAATAATTTTGGGGTTGTGGCCCTGGTGGTTATGGGGTTGTAGAAGCGCCGTCCAATCTTTCGTAGAAAATGTTTTCTCAATTAATATCTTGACGTGTTTCGGCGATTTTCTCAAATCTGTTTCCTTTTGCAGATAACTTAAGTCGTAAATTTTTTAAGAACAATGTTTTACTACAACCAATATAGTAATATAAACTTACTAATACTCGAATATTATTAGTTGTTAGTAATTTAATTGTACTTGTCGCTTGTTTTTACATTTACGCTTGAACCAGCACCGCCGAACAAACTACGCTGGGTATTTTAAACATTCTGCTTTACAAGAAAAACACAAAATTTCTAGAATATATAATCTAAAGCTATTAGTTTCATTTCGGTTATAGTAAGTAACCTTTTTTTTATCGCTCTCTAATTCAAAAATATATTTTTTTTTATTTTCTCTCTCTAGTAATGCTTTTTGGCAGAAATAAATGTCGATGTAAATATATCAAAAACAGCAGAACTTTAATAGGGCAAAAATGTTTTAATTAAATACAAATAATAAAACATTTTAAAGCGTTGGTATCAAAACTTTTAAGCAGGTGCAGGTGTACTCATTGTAGGGAAATATACCGATCTTGATGTGCTATTTAGAAGCAAGGATACAACTTAAAAATTACATTTATTTGTTGAGGTTAGTAAAGTGGTTGAACCCTAATAAAATTTTGAAAAAAACAAAATTTTAAGAAAATTAAAAAATGCCGAAAAGACATATATTCTGTGCAATGCTATTTCTGGTTGTGACTTAACATTACAACGACACACAAAAAGAAACTGATGTATTTTGCGGGCAACCCCAATTACAGTTTCTATGACTAACTTATATACTAAATAAACTAAATACATAATACATCTTACATGAAAAATAGAAAAACATGATAACATTTAGAAAATAACCAACCTCAAACGATATAACAATTTCAAAGTTATACATAAAAAGCCGCGTCAGTGACAAAGCGTCATACACACATCACAGATCAAGTAATCTCATTTGATGTTTGAACCGCAGCAGTGAAGAATTAAAAAAATCGATATCAAGCTCGTTTGCACCTCTAATGATTCTCTCGACCGGAGAATGCCTTCCATAATTGCACCTTCTAAAATTTGGAGCAAACATAAGACGGTGTCGAGTATTACGAGGTGGAACAAAGAGGCCAAATTTATCAAGCAGTTCCGGACAATTGACATTAAAATTTAATATTTTGAATAGGAAGGTTTGATCATTAAAATATCGTCTAGTTTTTAGAGTGTCCATACCCACTATTGTCCTCACTTCAAGAAGAGTGTGTTCCCGAATTGGAATGTTAAGCTTATATGCTGCATATCTCAAAAATTTGTTTTGCACCTTTTCTAAGGCATACACATGGTTTTCGTATGTAGGAGACCATACAACTGATGCATATTCGAGTATTGATCTGACTAAGGACGTATACAAACACTTGACTGCTAAGAGCCCCTTAAACTCACGAGTGACCCTGCAAACAAATCCCAGCATTTTTAGTGCCCTGTTTATGATATGGTCAAAGTGCAGCTGGAAAGTCATGCTTCTATCCAATATGACACCGAGATCGTTCATGGATGCGACACTCTCAAGCTGAGCGGCTCCGATGGAATATTGTGTTTGTATTGGGTTAAGAGTTCTATAAAACGACAATGACTTGCATTTACTTATATTAAGGTCTAGATTATTTCTGGAGCACCAATTGGATATTGCATCTAGATCTGTTTGTACCTTTTGTTGATCCGAAGGTGATTTTATAGTTGTGAAAATTTTCATATCATCAGCGAATAATAAAAAGTTACAGTGTTTTATAACAGATTGAATATCATTAATAAAAATATTAAAAAGGAACGGTCCCAGATGACTTCCCTGAGGTACGCCAGAAGTCGCCAGAATACTCCCCGAATGTGATCCCTTCACAGTGACAATCTGTGTTCTACCATGTAAATAACTCTGGAGCCACTCAAGCAAGGTACCAGTAATTCCAAAAGCCCTCAGCTTTTCACAGAGCAAAACGTGGTCAACCCTGTCAAACGCCTTTGAAAAGTCAGTGTAGACTGCGTCGACCTGACATCGGCTCTCCAGGGAGTCCAGTATATACTGAACGAAAACCAGGAGATTTGTCTGTGTCGACTTCCCCCAAACAAATCCATGTTGCTCGTCCACCAAAGCACGCATCACTCTACCCTTAATGAGATCACACACGATATCCTCGAAAAGCTTTGGAATCGCACTAAGTCTGCTTATTGGTCTATAATTTGCTATATTCGCTTTATCCCCACTCTTGTGAATTGGAGTAATATAACTACTTTTCCACTGATTCGGAAAAACACCCTTCCTGAGGGATAGAGAAAAAAGCATATAAATTGGCCTTGCCAGAGAATATCTACACTCCTTCAACAATCGTGGGGCAATGCCGTCCGGTCCCGGCCCTTTATCAACATCCAAACCAGACAGTTTACAAAAACATCCTCTACACTTACTTTACACTCATTGAGATCGACAGTTCGTGTATTTTCAAATTGAGTTATATTGATCATTGAATCCTTCTTATATACAGAGCTAAAATGCTTGGCAAATAGTTCGGCTATCTTACTACTATCGTCGCCACCCACATTTCCAAGGTACATGTAATGTGGTAGGCCATAATCTTTTTATTGGAGTTAATAAACGTCCAAAAAGACCGAATATCATCAGGTATAGCGTCTTCCGCATCTCGGATGTAGTTAACATAACATTCTTTACTAAGCACCTTACACCGAGATCGGAGGGCTGAGAATCTTGCATAATCTGCCCAGTTCTTTGAGGATTTATATCTTTTATGAGCTTTCTTTTTTCAAAAATTAAACTTTTGAGATCATTAGAACACCACCTTGGAAATTTAGGTGTTTTGAGTCGAATGCGAGGAATAAAACAATTAATACAATAGTATAGTATATTATAAAAGTCCTCAACAGCAGCACCCAAATCATTGTTCGTAGAAGTCATCAAGTTATCCCAGTTCACACTATTAAGGCAATTGGTAAGTCCGGTGTAATCTCCATGCTTAAAGTCAAAGTAGTATGAATCATATGTCAGAGGGTCGAATGACATTCTCACCGAAATATCTACACAAAGGGCTGGATGATGACGGTCACACGGCAAAATATAATCGTCAGCAATCAAAACATGAGCACCAGCTTCTCGTGAAAACAACAAATCCAGAGTGACGCCGTTGCAGTTTTTTATGTTGTTTACTTGGTGCAGATTCAAGAATGCAAAGGTATCGCAGATAGCTCTCACTGCGGCATTCGTTGGGTTAGAAACTGAGACACCCAATTCGTCGTTCATCCATTCCACCTTAGGCAAGTTATAGTCACCCCACAAGTAAACACTGGAATGTATACCATCTCTGAGTATTTCCTCAATACTGCTGCAGTGGTCCTCGAACAAAGCCAATGGAGAGTTAGGTGGTAAGTAGGCACCTCCGACCAACACTTCCGTGCCACCCCACTTGAGGGATACAAAAATCTGTTCAACATTGCCATATGAAGTTATTAAGCATTTAGAAGGAATTATACCTCGTACAGCTACCAACACTCCGCCGCCGATCGACTTAGAACTAGTATCAGCCGATCTATCCTTTCTATAGATCTTGTACTCGGTAAGACCCAGCTCTGAATCAACAATATTCTCGCAAAGCCATGTTTCTGTTAGCACTATGATGTCATAATTCGAGTTAATGACGTTGCATCTAAGGTCTGACAATTTGGTTCTTATACCTCGTACATTCTGATAGTAAATAGAGAGTGTGTTGTTTGTAGTAGGGTTGCCCGTGCGTACTAGTTTTTGGCTCCGAGTGAATTTGGTGGCAGGTTTCTTCAGCAGCATTGGTTACGAAATTCACATTCCCTTTCTCTGATGGTACTGAAGTCACCAGACATGAGTCCCTCTGTATACTCTCATCACATATTATTGGTTGTGAAGTCAGCCTGTCCTTCTTTGTAAGAATTTCACCTGATACGTAATCTACCAATCTAGTTTTTGCTGTATACAATGAACGGTCATACCAGGTTGCATCCGGAAAACTCATAAACGCATTCATCGTCAAAAACAGGGCCCCCTTGCCATTCTGATACACACATTTCTGGATTGTCATATTTATCCTGTATATAAATTCATTGAGGATCCTTCTACCCCATATATATGATGGTCCGACAATTAGTAGATTTGTCCTTTCATTTATCCTGAGAAGTTGATTTAAAGTTCCTCACCAACTGTCTTGCCTCTAACAGCATTTTCTGTCCCCACAAACACAATGACATAATCTTCCCTTGTTAAGTTTCCACTTAGGGCCTCGCAATCCCTTATTGTGTCTTCGAGCAGGACTCTTGCCTTAAATTGACAGTTTATATCAAATCTGGCGTTAGTGTATTGTTTAAAAAGTAGTCCACATCCCTGAACATATCTTTTATCACCAACTATGAGTAACTGTGGTTTCCGGAGCTCACATGTCGAACTTTGTTCGTTACTTCTGCTTATCTTGTCTTGTGTTGTGCCATTAATAGAATTGGTAAAGCGTGATGACATTGGTAATGGATATACAGTTCGGTGGGCGGGTGTAGTAGTTTTAGTATTATCAACTGTCTGTGTACCATTATCACTAGTGGTTCCCTTTTTAATATTACAAGCCATCAGTTCTTCCTTCATTTTATTTTTGTCAATTTCAGCATTCTCAATTTCCTGTCTCAGATTTTTCAGTTCTTTAAAGTATACATTATTATCGTTCTCTAAAGTTTCAATCGTAGATATCATATTTTTGTTTAACGATGAGAGTTCTCGAACTTCGATCTTTAATCTTTCTGTTTCAAGTACGGTATTCTGCACTTCCTCTTGAAGCTGAGCATTCTTTTCTCTGAGCAATATTATTTCTTTATTTAGCCCTATAACATTTTTTTCTGTTCATTTATCTTTGCAGTATATTTTTCCTCTGCATCAGTCACATCTCCCTCGAAGTCTTGTGTTCTTCTTTTCAGTCGCTTTATGTGCTTAGTTTTCTCTGTATTTTCGATGGTTAGCTTATCAATTTCCTTTTCCAACTCCGTAGTATTCTCTTTATGCTTTTGTTCAAGGTTTGCTAGATAAAGCATTTGATTGTTGGATTCTATTTTGTATTTGTCAAGCTGGTCTTCAAGTTTTTTTATCATTGAAATATCCTTTGACTGCTCCTTACATTTGGGACAAAAAATACTAATACTCTCTGTGCCAGCGCAATTGCATGAGCTTCAGTTGTTGAGATCGTGGCACAATTTTTGCAAAGCACTTCATTACAGAGATCGCAAGGTGCTCCGAAAAGTTCGTCATCCTTCGGCCTTGCCTTTATAAAGAAACCTTTATGGCACTTTGAACAGACTAGCGATGCCATATTCAATGCTTGGTTGGTTGTACAAAGAATTTGGAAGTTCTAGATGGAATTTGTTGTTGTAAGTAGTATTAAAAACAAAAATATTAATTATAAATAGGTCAAAACAATAAATAATATGTTATTTCAACGGTAGGGCGCAGACTAGTTAAAAGAAGGATTAGAAACAGGGACACACGCTTCTCGTCCAGGGACCTACCAGGACATTATTAAAAACAAACACAGGAAGTCCTAGGAAAAATGAGGAATTAACATTTGGAAAAACAATAGGAAACATTTAAAATTCAATAAACATTATAAAAAATAAAATTCTAGAACTCCAAATTTGTTACTTGATTAACCTTGAAATAATATCGCAATTACTATAATGTTCAAACAAGAATCAAAAATCAGTAGTATATGGTCACGTTTAGTTACTGTGATGTAGTGGAATTTTGACGTCAGCGCAAAATAACGTGGATAAACAACAAGGTTATAATAATGTCTAAGGTGATTTTATAGAAAATTAAGCAAAATAAAAGCTCAAACCATATACTATAGGCGTTCAGAAGTCACATTCGACAAATTTCACCAATTATTTAATTCAAGAAAACACAAATTTTACGAAAATTAACATGCAGACTAAAAAAATCTGCATTTGTTCTTCCACTCTTTAACATCCTCTTGGTAAGTTTTAACCTGAGCAACATCATTTCATCTTGACCGTTATAAAATTCCTCTTTAGATTTTCTCTGATACTTCACCATCATCTCTTTTAATTCTTGGCTTCATTTCTTCTTGACTGGTTCGAATTTCAAGCTTTATTTCTTCTAAACTGACTTCATTTCTGTTTTGTAGTCTTCTTGTTTTTCTATCATTAGTTTCATAAGTGCACATATTTCCTCCATAGCATCAGCTGCTTTCAGTCTTTACTGGCATCCAATCTTCGTAACCACTTGGGCTTCCTCAGGTAATCTCGTTCCGCTTCACTTTCTTCGGGTGACTTCATCCCACTTCTGACACCAAATGTTTCGTAACACTCGTATAAAAACACGTGTCTTCGTTTTTATACCTTTATTAACAATGGAACGTAACTATGGTTACAACGACAAAATCTACTCTTGTCAATGTCTCGAAGTTTACAACACAAAAGTCGAATTTATACTGACTGATCGGAGGTTTCCCGTCCGCCGGCACTTTATAGTATGGTGAGAAGGAAGTGAGAATGATCCACAGAATCTTCGAGAAATATCGTGAAAATTCCATAGTACAGGATGGCATAAAAGTTCTCAATGCTCTGATAATTCAGGACGTTTTCGGAAACCTTCGAAACTGATGAAAGAACTTGGAAAATCTAGGTAAATTATTCAAATAAATTATCAGAAAGAGATAGCAAAAGGCAACTACTATGACCCATAGCCACAAAAAATTCTTGCTTTAGATAATAATATTCTAGAAATAAGTTGATGTTTAGCAAAGCATGATGTTTACAACAATGCAGCTGTAATGGTATATTGTGCAACAAGTTTTAAAAAATACTCTTTGCACACAAGTATAACGTTTGTGCACGAACCCAAATGAAGCGAGTACTGCAAGTCATACGAGTGTGTGCAAAGAGTCCAGTTTCAAATGTGTTGCACACGATACTTTTCTCCGACAGCTTAAAAAATAAGAATTATTATGTGATTTTATTATTTTTATTCTTTTAACTTTAGACAGGATTGTGTAAAATTTTTCATACGCCTACTGAAAGTTTTCACCACACGCTTATGTCAAAACTAAATGACAAAAATAAAATATTTTTGACCGGTTGACATGTAGAAAGATTTTTACAAGGTATTATTATAAAAATAATGTAAATTTAGTCATTATCAGATCCTGTTTGACGTGTCTTTGAGACACTTTTCGTAGCGATCACAGAAAAGTACCATAACGTAGCTTGTTCGGCTCACTGATCTCGATGGATTGAAAAATGTTATTACCTGCGCGAAACAAAAGCTGCATTTCATGGGCGAAGAAACGCGGTTTGTGCGCAAGCAGATCGAGGAGTAATAAACGCACCTGGCGTCAAACAGACTATCCGCATTTTTATCGGAAAGAATTTGTCGACGGCGTCCTGGTTTTCGGTTCGAAGTACGGTAGCTAAGACGAGCGTCAGGGTCAGACCGGGTGACTTGGAGGGTACGAGTGGCGGTGCTGGCATCGTTGCCACGGCTTTTGCGTACGCATGGTCATCAACTCACTCCATTTGCTTACTGCGCGAAATCGTAAAAATTCTGAAAAATGCTTCTTGCCACTGGTGCGGATCCAAATGTGGGTTATCTATGGTTCGACTGCGTATGCATAAACCGAAGAGGAGTTTCGTATTGCCAATTGAAGCATAAATGTCAAAAAAGACGAAGTGGGCAATTAAACTAACCACAAACTATGTTTTACTAACTAATAGTAAGTTTATACTGCTTATTTATTGTTGTACCTTTCATTATTGTTTAAAATTAATGAATTTTCTTGGAAAATATAACCTTTTTAGATTTTTGCGAAAATACTTATATGTAGTTTTATGCCCTTTTTAATTTGTCTTGTATTTAACATTTGCATTCCCCCTACGTTTTACCAGCGAAATGCAATGGCTGCTGCGGTTGTTTGCTTGTCAGATCTTGAAAGGATTGGGCCTCACACAACCGCCTGGCGCAGACGCCGTAGGCCATACCGCTTCACCGGTGAAATAGTAGGGGAGTGCGGTAAGTATTTTTATGTATTTAATCAAACTGCAGTAATATGAGTCGAATTACACCACGCTTTAAAATTACATCAGATCTTCAATTAAAGGCTCTACCACTCAATGAGTTACTACAGTTTCAAGGGTTGACCATATTGATGACGCATATATAGAGTTCTTCCAGCACTTGCTGTTGACTGCATTCTGACTCAGGTTTTTAAAATATACCGTTGGCAATCAAGTTCCGTAGACTTATTTAATATCGCCGCTCTAGTGTCCAACCACACACCCTCACCGCATTTAATAAGCAAACTAACATTATTTGATTAAATAAAAATAATTTAAAAGCTTCTTAAACAAAAAGTAACAATGTATTTGTAAGTTATACTTACAAATTATTCACAACATGTAACAATAAAATTAATTTTACACTTTTTAATATTTATTAAATCACTTTTCTTGTGCATGCCCTTTAACAACTAATTTCTTAATTTTATACCTTAATGAACTGATATAAAAGATAACGCCCGTAAACTCCAAGCTTGCTTCGGCAAACATCGGCGCTCTTCTGATCCACGTATGATTTTTATTTCCTGGGCATGTTTCAGACCGTACGAGACACGGTCGTTCTACGATGCCGGTCTTCTGGGACATCGGGTACGGCTATTTGTGGCGAGACTTTTACCTTTACTACTTTTTTGAAAAAGGGAACAGAGATAGGTAGAAAAATTTGTTTATTTAAACAAAGAGATATACATACATAAAGCAGTCGACTCGACTTAGCTTGACAAAAATGCTTTGTATATTTTTGAGGGCCTAAAAATGCTTTTGAATTTTTCCGAATTAATTTGCCCCACTTTCTTCTATAACGGTAAAATCGGGTTCGGTTTGGTTATGTGTGGCCCGACCTTAATGCGTGCATGGTAAACCGAGGTTTACACGGTCACGCAAAACTGTCACATCTGTCAAAAAGTCAAAGCTTGCCCGCAATTTTGACCGTGTGTATTAAAAACTGCCACATCTTGCTTGGCATGAGACTCGATATCCGAGTTTGATTTTCAAGGGATCGCGTCGTGCAAACTTGTGCATGTGTAGGACATGTCAGTTAACGTTTCAGTTTAGAAAGGTCGTTTATGGGGTTATATTGTTGGTTTTAAGTTAACAAAATGGCTCGTCGGCGCCAGAAAGATGTATTGCGTGATTTTATAGATATGTTATCAATGCTTTTGGAAAGGTAAAAGCAATGAATACAGTTTTTTTTTATCTTTGGAGAAACCACGAAGACTAGAAGCCTAAATACTAATGTACCGTATGTGCCTTAAGCGAGGTAAGAGGAAGTTTGTTGACACGGGACTTAAATACTTGAAGATTTGGTGGGGAAGGAAAGACCTCCGAACACTGACAAAAAAATATTTCGCTGGATTACGCTTATTTTTAAGTTGATCACACCACCAGCTGCCAAAACTGACGATGAAATATAAAAGCTTCATTTGACATTTGCATTCATGCAAGTACGTTTCAGTTTTGCATGACCGTGTATACCCTGGTTAAAGGCTGTACCGTGCCTGCATAGCACAGGCAGTCGTGTCAAAGCCCACCTATTTCTCCTCCCAATGTAACATACATACATTCAAAAATACACACTAAAAATATTCGTAGTAAATTTTAAAACACCCTATGTATATTCTATTTATTTAATGCCGTAGTAAATTCAAACGGTATTTTGCATAAAAAAACTTTATTACTAAACTAATCACATGTCTGTCTCTAATCGGCTAAGTTTAAATTGTCTTTTGTGTCGATTTAGAGGACCCGGTTAACCCTCGCATTACCGAAACCTGGTCATCGATGACCCAAAAGTTCAATTTTCGGGAATATTTATAGCCTCTGTAATGTTTATTTAGGTACAGGAGTTCTTCTAATTTATAATAGGAATTTGTTGTTAAGTATATATTTTTTTTAATATATATATTTTTTTCGGATACTGGTTATGCTAGGGGAGCCCAGGTGAAGATTTCGGGATTTACTGAAACGCGGCAGATAAATTTACAGGAGGATACCTTGAACCTCTACTAAATACGAGCTCCGTATATAGGGCCGCCTGTCAAGAGGAAAGGATCAGCTCCCGCACTTTCTAATTCGATAGAAAGAAGAAATAAGCCGAAAAGAAATTTTCTTTCTATTTCTTGTCTTTACTCTGTATCATTCTTTCTAAATAGTTCGTAAATCTTTGGCAGTGGAACAACTGGACCCGAAAACGTTGGGTTCTTGTGTAAAAATGCTTTTTTTTTTCTTTTACTTATGTTTCATTTATTTGGCATATTTACTCAGATTTTAATCAGTCCAAGTCTAATAAATTTTTGTATTTTAGTAGTTTATCTTTTGCTTAATTAAAATGTATCTAGCTTTTTTTTATTTTGTATCAAAATTATAGAGGAGAAAAACAGCAACAAGATTTGCGTATAAAAAGGGGAGAATTAGCGGGATAAAATATAATATAATATAATATTATTAATCCCTTTGAATTAGCAAAAAAAGATTGCATGGATTTAATGAAAAAATTAATAAGTGAGCTGAAACCTTGTCTAAATGTAAAATTTTAAACAAAATACAATATAACAATAGAACATAAACGAATATATTATTTTCACAAAACACTAAATAAAAATTTGTTTATTCTTGCGATCACAAATTGCAATGTCGTTAATGTTCCCGCAAACACCCGCTTAGAAAGAATGTAATGATAAGTAAAAGTATAAGACAAACCCGAAGTCTGGGTCTCAGTCAAATAACATATATTTAAAAAAATATATATTTTATTTGACTGAGACCCAGACTTCGAGTTTGTTTTATACTTTTTACTTATCATATAAAGAGGTCTCTTTAAGAAAAATGGACGACTTTTTCCAAAAGAATGTAAACAAACTAAAATTAGGTCGTCACAATTTAAAAACAAAACATTTAAATCTTTTACAAATATGGATATATAACATGTTAACGTATTTAAATATAGTTTTTGACGAATCAGTAAGTT
This sequence comes from Listronotus bonariensis, assembly GCA_014170235.1. NCBI lineage: Eukaryota > Metazoa > Arthropoda > Insecta > Coleoptera > Curculionidae > Listronotus > Listronotus bonariensis. Next base: position 24,385 of record JACEGR010007621.1, read on the forward strand.
TTAGTTTACTGTTTTATTGTTTTTTAAAAATGTGTGTGGGTTACCCCGAATTTATGTTTTAAAGACCTAATATTCTAATGAAGGCTAATTCGCAGAAACGTAAATATTTATAAGAAATTTATATTTGACTTTAAAAAACAAAATTTGAAAAGGGTTTTTATCTAGAACTTTTATGCTCAATAATTTACAAATAAGTCCAAGAAAACAGAGAATAAAAATAATTTTAATAAATGAATAAAATAATAAAAAGAAAAAGTTTACAGGTATATTGTTTTTTTTTTTGTTAAATTAGCAGAATTATTAATCGGTAATATATCCCCTATTATTTCTAACATTTTAATGAGAAAGAAAATTTTGTAGTTTTACTTTTATACTTGGTATTTAGTTACACAAGGGGTAAGTCCAAACGTGAATGATATTAATAATAAGTAAATTATATTATTACCTTATAGTTTCTGTGCCAGTAATAAAATGGACTTTATAAATAAAACCTTTTTTTTAAACCTTTTAGAAAGGTTTCCTTTTGGCTAGTCTACTACAAACATTTTATACTTGGTATTTAGTTACACAAGGGGTAAGTCCAAACGTGAATGATATTAATAATAAGTAAATTATATTATTACCTTATAGTTTCTGTGCCAGTAATAAAATGGACTTTATAAATAAAACCTTTTTTTTAAACCTTTAGAAAGGTTTCCTTTTGGCTAGTCTACTACAAACATTTTATATGCAATTTTCAATTTTTAAACATTGTGCCAAAAATCGTAAAGGTTACAGACACGTAACCCGCCTAGTCCGATACCCGAAACATGTGTTTGAGTTTTTGTGGTAAACTTGTCCGACAAAGTAAAGCGTTTGCCCAGTCCGACAACCGATACCTTTGACAATAATATGCTGGGTTAAAGTGCCGTCTCCATATATGGCGGTATTATTATTCGTGATAGACTTCGTCGAAAAAAACACCCTTAAATAGGTGTTTAAAGTGTTCTTATTATAAAGTCCATTTCGTTACTGGCCCAGGGACTATAAAAACTATTAAAAATAAATAATAACTGAAAAGATTTTGTAAATTTAGCTATTCTTTATACATGATATTACGTCTTGAGCGACAACTGAATGAACATTTCCAACAAAAAAACGGTACGTCACTGGGTAATTGTGTAAAATTTACGCTTTTTTTTTTTTTTTTGATTAAGCAAATAAACATAAAGTTTTTATGTTTTGCAATTTTTTAATCCATATTTTTAGACCATAAAAGAAGCATTGCAGAAACTTTATCTTTAAAAATTAGTTTACTAAAATAGTTGTTTTCGAACTTTTCTGAATTTTTTAAAAGTTTACACCCTGTATCTTGGGGAACAAATATGTTGCGGACCCATTTTATATATTTTTCTCCTAGGTTTTTCTGAGATGAAGATCCGCCCTTAATGTTTTAATAAAATTCAGTAACACCCTGTACAGAGTATTTTTACATGTTTTCCGCTCGTAGGCTATTTTATTTTCGCCGCCCCTTTCTTTATCTTATTTCCGTAAAAAAAAAAAAAAAAAAAACAATTTTGAAGAGCAAAAAGAAAAAAACAAAAAAATTGAAATTCACAAAAATTTTAGAAATACCAATTTTGCCGCCCCCTAACAACAGCTGCCGTGCCCCTAAAAACGCCGCCATTATGGCTTCCCAGTTTCTCCTTACCTCAGCCTTTTTGCAATGCGCCACTGACCCTGTATATGCCCTGATTAGGTTAAAACACTTAAAAACACTTTGAAAAAAATAGTCTTGGCTTTTGTTCTAATTCCAATCTTACCTCTAGATTTGATTAATTTTCTGTTTTAATCTGGTGTTGGGTTTGTATTTACATTTCTCTGCCTGCTGGTGATGTAAACAGGTTTTCTAGTTGTTTTCCTGAAAAAAATACATATAATTGGTAATTTTGATACTTTTATAAATAAAATATAAAGTTTAACATATGCTAAATTTACTATATAACTATAAATAAATACTTAAATCACTGCTGCTGAACAAGCAACTATACATATATAATCTAAAATATAAAAACATAAACAACAAAACTTTAAGCAATTGTTTAATAATCCTGCAACATTTAAATGATAAAAGTGGTAAAAGTTTGTAAAATAAAGTAAGCCCTCATTTATTCCTATTTGACTAATCTAAAAATTATTTATAAATAAAATACAGGGGGCTGCCGAGGTATCCGAAATATTTGGATATAAATAGGATAAAACAATATTTTATGAATAAATTAATTTTAAACTATTCACGAGAGTTAAGACTTTTATTTATACAATCTCGAAGGTTACGAACATATCGAAACTTTATATAAAACTTTTATGGTGGGTGAGTATTTTAAATATATTTATTCCATATGCTAAAAAAAAGGTATTTTGTATTTCGTTAAGGCGATAATTTGAAAGTTATACTAATATACGAGACAAGTACTTATTAGAATTAAAGCAAACTAAATTGTAATGTATTACCCAAAGTAATAATTCCTTTTATAATAAAATTTGGTAATATTTCTTACATAAATCTTATGGATTTAAAACGTCATAACCAAAATTAACTATAGCTGACCGGTAAAAATTTCCAAAAAGTTGGCCGACGTTGTCTACTAAATTATTTTGATTTGGTTTTATTTTAAAAGAATGACTTGACTTTTATAAACTATAATATTTAATAATTTTTTTAATTTTAGACATTTTTAATAAAAGAAAATTATGTATTTAAAACCTCAATTCAACTGCAACTGGAATTTTTTTGGTAAATTTCAAATCCTTATTACTCTTAAATAAAATGCAATAGCAAAATGCGGCTTTCACCGTTTTGTAGGATAACTCTTTTGGAAAAAATGGCCATTTCACTTTGTGTAAATTTTCTCTTGTTTTTATTCTACAGGGTGTAATAGAAAAGTCCGGTTTTTTACAAAAACTTTGTCAAGAGCGACATTCTACAAAAAAATAGTTTTTAATTTTTAATTATATAGTGTTATTCAGTAGACCATTTTGAAAAAACAAGTTTGTCAGATTTTTGATATCTGCTCCATTTTTCATGTTATAATTTTTTTCAAAAAATTGATTTTTTTCATATTGTACTCCCTGTATTTAACAGTTCATCACAGCGATTAATTTTTTAGATAATTTTAAATGTACATAAGTACCCTTTTAAAACTGTATTAGAATTTTATTTCTAAAAAAATTATTAACGCGTCAGTAGCGTCGCAAATGTAACTAAATTGTATTTTGGTAAAATTTCAATTCCCAAAGTTTCTGTGAGCACCACATATTCTGTATTTAAGATTTTAATTGTTTCTCTACAATTTTTAGAAACTACGGGCATTTATCTCGGGACGGTTTTTTACTTTTTTTAAAAAGTCATCAGTGGCGTAGATATAATTTTTCTTCTGAATGCTCTTTTTTACTTGCCAGAGGATTATTGCATGGAAGTAATAATTTGTAATTCGGGTTATTTCAGGGCATTTATCGATTAGCTTAGAACAAACGTTAACATTTTTTTAAAATCTTAGTAATTTAAAAAAAAATATACAGGAGTGTTTCGAAAAATTAAAGCTTCCACATTTGTATTTTTTTTAAATAAAAAGCAGGGTGTGAATCCTCAGATGATTTTACGAAGAAAGTTCAATTAAACTTATGTTCTGACTGTCCTAACTTTTGAGATACAGGGTGTGAAACTTAAAAAAATATATACCTTTTTTTATAATAACTGTGATACCACTCTACAAATTTTAATAAAATTTGGTACATAGCCACTATACATTGGGGGGCATTTTTTAAAGTAAAATATTTTTATCTTTTTTCAGTGGCGTTCGAGCAGGATTTAAATTAAATATTTTTTAAAGAAAATCATTGTACGCCACTGCTTTTTTGAAACAAAACTCTCTTATCCAACTTTTAAAATTCTGTTATAAGAACTTCCTGCCAACATCTTTGGTATATTCGTGAATCACTTAAGAGACTGTTGTAGATCCCGCTCACTAGTTGCATAGAGGTTTAGGTCATTATTATTATTATTATTCTCTAAAAGATCCAACACGACGTATCCCATGGCTCCGACCCCATAGGGCGTCGTGCGAAAGTCCATCCATATCGAAGACCACTCCTCGCGTCCGCTCGGTCAGTGATCTTCGGCCAAATTCGTTTGCCTCAGTAGACGAAGGGAACCAAGGACAACAGATTTCTGCATCTTCATCGCCAGTTGTTCGGGTGTATTTTGATATGCTGGAATGTACCTCATTTCCCTTAATACGTTATATTTCATGCCTCCTAAAACGCCAACTATCAGGACAACCAATCGCACGGTATACTCTGGATAAAGCCTCCGAAGTTCGCCAAGAAGATCTTGATATTTGGCTCATTTTTCCCGTTTTTTTATATCGATGTTAGTTTCCGCAGGTGCGGAGAACTCTATCACATACATGGTGTGATTTCTCTTATCAAGGAGAACGATGTCGGGTTTATTCGCTTGCATTTGATGCGTGGTTGGGAACGCATAGTTCCAGTATATGCGACAGTTGTCATTTTCCACTACTGCCTCCATGTCGCCGGGAGCAAACGGCAGTATTGCTGTTTCATCGATGCCGTAGTAATGCCTGAGGTGATAGATAAAGTACCCGAAGAGCGTCATTATGCGGATGGATAAGAACTTAGCATTGGTAGCATGCACTGAACAAGCTGACAATAAGTGCATAAGGGTTTCGGGTTGCTTAACACTATTATTAGTATTTACGTTAATAATAATATTATTCTTTTTTGTAATATACAGCGTGTCTTCGGAAAATCTTACCAAACTTTTTAATTATTAAATTTACGAAAAAAGTGCCTCCTCATATAAAAGTCCTACTTAATGAGAAAATACATTTGCACAAAAATATGTGTATGTTAAACGTACGTGGTACCTTAAAAAAGACTTATTTCCAAATTAAAATACCAATATATTTCCCAACTACGGTAGGAAACTTTAAAGGGGATTTGTTATGTAATTTTATGAAGAAAAGTTCCTATAAAGTTATGTCCGGTGTTGCTTCGTTTCTGCAAAAATGGACAATACTAAAAAGTTTTATTTTTAGTTGCATCATAGGAAAAAAGTATAAAAACTACATAAAAGCCAGTGGCGTACATTTTTTTTTCAATAATGGTAGTGGTGCCCACCGAGACGCCACTGGACCCAATAAAGTCAATCTAATTAAAGCTTTACAAGCGGTTCATTACATCAGTTAAACAGACAAAACAACTTTATTTATTAATCAAGCAAATGAAAATATAAAGGTAGCATACCAAATTCGTCAGTCAAAAAAATAACGTAATAATAAATTTGCTTAAAAGTAAATGGAAATTGTAAGAATAATTTTGTTTCAAAAGAAGCAGTGGAGTACTATGATTTTCTTTAAAAAATATTTAATTTAAATCCCGCTCGAACGCCACTGAAAGAAAGATACAAATATTTTACTTTTAAAAATGCCCCCTAATGTGTAGTGGCTGTGTACCACATTTTATTAAAATTTGTAGAGTGGTATCACAGTTATTATAAAAAAAGATATATATTTTTTAAGTTTCACACCCTGTATCTCAAAAGTTAGGACAGTCAGAACATAAGTTTATTTGAACTTTCTTCGTAAAATCATCTAAGGATTCACACTCTGCTTTTCATTAAAAAAAAAAATACAAATGTGGAAGCTTTAATTTTTCGAAACACCCTGTATATTTTTTCTAAATTTACTAAGATTTAAAAAAAATGTTTACGTTTGTTCTAAGCTAATCGATAAATGCCCTAAAATAACCCGAATTACAAATTATTACTTCCATGCAATAATCCTCTGGCAAGTAAAAAAGAGCATTCAGAAGAAAAATTATATCTACGCCACTGATGACTTTTTTAAAAAAGTAAAAAACCGTCCCGAGATAAATGTCCGCAGTTTCTAAAAATTGTGGAGGAACAATTAAAATCTTAAATACAGAATATGTGGTGCTCACAGAAACTTTGGGAATTGAAATTTTACCAAAATACAATTTAGTTACATTTGCGACGCTACTGACGCGTTAATAATTTTTTAGAAATAAAATTCTAATACAGTTTTAAAAGGGTACTTATGTACATTTAAAATTATCTAAAAAAATTAATCGCTGTGATGAACTGTTAAATACAGGGAGTACAATATGAAAAAAAATCAATTTTTTGAAAAAAAATTATAACATGAAAAATGGAGCAGATATCAAAAATCTGACAAACTTGTTTTTTCAAAATGGTCTACTGAATAACACTATATAATTAAAAATTAAAAACTATTTTTTTTGTAGAATGTCGCTCTTGACAAAGTTTTTGTAAAAAACCGGACTTTTCCATTACACCCTGTAGAATAAAAACAAGTGAAAATTTACACAAAGTGAAATGGCCATTTTTTCCAAAAGAGTTATCCTACAAAACGGTGAAAGCCGCATTTTGCTATTGCATTTTATTTAAGAGTAATAACGATTTGAAATTTACCAAAAATATTTCCAGTTGCAGTTGAATTGTAGGTCTAAAACTTCTAACTTAATATTCTGCCGTTCAATGGAAAAACGCCGGATGTGCATTTTTATAACTTTAAAAAAAACGTTAAAATATTTACCTTATAAAATTCCTTGTCATTTACATATAAGATATAAATGTAAGAGGGGAGGGTAAGAGTTTGTAAATCAATTTTTTTGTCTTATCTTATTGTTAAACATTTAAGAAATATATTCTCAAAATTTAGAGTTGATCTGAGCAAAACTCAAGTTATTGTTTATTTTGGAACCCCGTTTTTAACCATACGTACAAAATGACAAAATTTATTTAAAAAAAAATCACATACGGTGTTTTTCCGTTGGGCGGCAGCATTGGTGTATTCCATACACCGTGCGACCAGTTATGGTAAAATTCTTGACGCGCCTATTTAAGGGTTAAATGGGGTTAAATTTATATTAGTTTTAGCAGGATTATGTAATATTTAAATATTTTGGTAAAGGTATACAATACACTTTGTGATCAATCTATATTTTGTTTCTTAACCCTTTATAGGGCAAAAATTATTTTTTCTTCAAAATAGATTTATATTTGGGTGGGGGCTTCTGTAGGTTTTAAGGATTATGTGTGTACCTGTGACAGAGCTCTACGTCACATATAAGGCGAAATATTTCAAAATATAATGCAATTACATAAAATTTTAGAGTATAATATTATGCTATTAACATTAATTTACTGGAAATATATGAAGTAAACAATGATTTTTGAAATACGTATAATCGAACAACTACAACGAAAATAAAAGAAAACACTACATTTACATAAAACTCTTTATTTAAAAAATGCAACTTTTTTTGTTTTTCTTTTGGGTCCCTTAACGTTCCTTCAAAGAATATATTCCCACCAAACGACATAAAACCTAAATTTTCGTCTTGCTAAAACAGCCTAAAACTTGCCAACACTAAAGACTAAAATTAGTTAGACATGCTTGATCTTGTCGGGATACGTGGGTATACCAACCATTTTGTATGTAAGTGTAGACAAAAATTCTGCCCAATTTGGATTTTTGATAAACGTTTTATTTACTAAGGTAAATTAGTTTGTGTGTGTGTTTGTTTTTGTTATAATTATTATTGGACAATTCCTTTTAATTTAAAAATACAATGGCATTTTGCGGCCTAAAAACAATTCAAAAGAAGATAATAGTTCAATTAAAGTAAACATATGGAAGAAAATATTTAAAACATGATTACCAAATTGGTATAAGGCAAAGGTTGCAATTTAAAAAAACACGAAGAAGTTTTAGTTTTATAAGCACTCATTATTCTCAAGGCTCAATATCAAATTTGTATTTTTATAGGTAATTATTAGCTGCCTTTACACTATACTTATAGTCACCCGGTAAAAGATAAAAATTATTTTAATAAAATTGATACGGGCGCCAAGGAGTTTATTCGTACGTTATATACGACTTTACCAGGACAACTAAGTACAAAGTTCCAACTTTAGGAATGGTTGAGCAGAAACTAAAGACCATCCTGATTATAAATATAAGTTTCTTTTAGCTATGTTTTGATAGACTGGGCTTTAGTTACAAACAAATAGATAAGAGAGTGGTTATTATGGAATCTGCAGGTATTGTTTCAACTTAGGCAAGATTACCCGCGTAAGATAAAAGAATACCGTGAAGCAATAGAGGCATACATTCTCGGAGAAATGTTTGGTGCGAGAGACATTTAGGCAAATACAAATTTCTTAAATATCTCTAGCTTTGCGTCACCAATTTTATTCCCGAACCACGTTTTAAATTTATCTTATAGCCCCCGTAAATAATAGATACCTTGGGCGCTTCTAAAGTAGATAAACCATATACAAAACGATAGTATACATATGTGTTAAAAAGAAAATATATAAACTGCAATGGGTTTCAATGGGCTTTCCTTTATGCCCGTTTAAAGTTGAAAGATGGGTAAAAATTTTAATAAATAACCGACTTTTAGAAATATAACATGTTGACTTTTTTAATGCCCCTTGATAGATCATTTAAATAGTAATAAAATAAATTGAGTGTTCGATTTAAAACAAAATATTTTTCTGCAATAAATCAAAAACGTGATGTTTATTTGTTTTTGTTGACAGAACATTAATCTGCAAAAATTACTACTATTTCTCTAATTTAACCGACCTCGTATCGGCAATAATAAATAAGTAAGCAGTAGTGCCGTCTTAAGTTTGATCACCCCGTATAAAACAATAACTTAGGAACGTACTGCTTTTATGTTACGTGAGATAACGTAACTCACTTAACGACCAAACCACAAGTCAGGTCATGTGTGTTACGTGATGTAGGTTTCTTTGTGTAAATTTTTATATTTTTATTAAATACGAACTCCACTCAAAATGTACATTAGGAATAGGTGACAATTAAATGAAAAGGTAAATATTGCTGTCTACATATTACGCAAATAACATGGAAGAAAAACGAGCTAAACATTTAAAAAATAAAAATAAATTTCCTAATATTGTGGTGAATACAAAAACCAATAGATATTTTTACATAACACTAACATTGGAAGACATAATATTTACAGTTTTAATATTAAATATTAAATTTTCTTTAGTTGTCCATTTTAACAATAAATAAAAATAAAATTATGTGTATAATACTTACCATAAAACTTATTTACTGTATATTTTTAGGACCCAGTGAGGCTAGTTTAAAGGTATAGGTATACCCAAAACCAATTCAAAAGTTTCAAATAGTCCTTTGTATGAGACTGCCGGTTAGTAAAAGAAAAAAACAACGACATAGAAAATAAAAAGTATTTAAAGTTGTTTATGGTTACTCTTTTAAATAACTAGTATTTTTTAATTGTCTTAATAGACTCTTTTCTATATTATTATTTTATTAGGTTTAAATATTTATTCCTACAGTTTGGTATATTCCTATAAAATTCGAAGCGAAAATATGTATTTTTAAATATTGATCCGATGGGTTGGGTAGTTCAGATTCACTGGGATTTTTGTTATTTTCTAAACACGTATGAAACGCCTTCATTAATCTGTTGTACTGTTGGACAGAATAAAAATATCCAAAACTAATAAAGACAGACATAAAATGTGGCATCTTTGTAAAAGTTTTTAAACTATCTTTATAGTGCTGATATAATAAACAGGGTGTTGAATTTTAAAATATCACACTTTTTGTCCATGTGAGATACAACAATTTGATATTTGACTTGAAAACTACAAAATTATCCCAATAAACTGATATTTTTGGTAATTTTTTAGGATAGAATAGGATGGTAGAAAGAAGTTAAAAAAGGTGTATATTTATAAATGGACTTCAGGTATTATTTATACTTACTACATACAAAAACTGTTAATAAGTTTTATAATTAACGAGTTGCACTAGTTACTTTTGGATTATCAGAGTATTGGACGTCAAAAGCATTTATAATTAGTTTTATTTTCCACCTTTTTTTGCCCTATTGCAGAAACTTAAAATTCAAAACACAAGAAATGTTGCAAATCATTGCAATTATAAATATGAGCCTTAATCTACATTAAATTTGCTACAAAAATTGCAAATAAACTTTTTATACTTTTTTTTTATTAGTAAATTTGCCAAAACAAAATAATAAATAGAAATCTTCTTCATTTTTTTTACATAAGAAAAACAAATTAATTAACATCAAATAATTAAATCATCAGGATGTAAGTTTTTTTGGTTAAAATTTCTCTATACTTTAAAGTGACAAATTTCAATGATGCGTGGACATACAAATCTATAATTTTAGGATATGTATATTTTTTCAATTTAGTATTATTTTTACTTTAAATGTTACTCATTGTGAAAAAACAAAAAATATGTTTGTGTTTACAGATCGCTGCACTATTTGGCGTATATTACGACTAATTTCGACTTGATTAATTTAATTGGATTGTTTTCTTTAAAAATTGTATTAAATTTTAGAAGAAAAAACTAATATAAATAATAAAAAAAATGTTTTTTTTATTATTCCACAGGGTTTTCAAAAAATTTAGGCCAAAATGCAACATTTGGCCCTTTTTCTATCATTAATAACACCAAATTCTTTAAAACTTTTTGAAATCCCTATATTAGCTTTTAAGCTTGATAAAAAAAAGCTTTAAATGGGCCAGAATTAAAATTAGTTAAAAGTCAATAAATATTAAAGTACCTAAATATTTTTTCTGGGCATATTCATCAAAATTTTAAATTTTTGAGATTGCTTAACTTAGAAAATTTTCAAATATGTATTTTTTAACAAGTGGACAAAGAAAAACTAGCTAGGTATTTTAAACTTCTTAAAAGCAGTATGAAAAAAAAATATCCTGGGAAATATTTCTAAAAGTGGACAAAAAAGGATAAAATATCAGAAGACTTTTGATTTATAAATAATAAAAGAGGCTTGCTAAAATCGGAGATTCTGCCGGTGTATCTTTAAAATTACCTTTTATTTGAAGACAAAAAGAATTGTCCTTTGTTTGTGTCCTGTATTTGTTTGGAGACGGTGATTTGTCAAAGACCCGAGGTTTAAAGTTGCACTTTAAAGATCATAAAGAAAACATATTTTTATATTACAGATTAGGGTAGAATTACAAAAATAGCCTGGGGGTGGAATTTGTCTTTTATTAAAAAAAAAGAAATTAAAAAAGGATTGTGTTTTTAACATCTTGCATGCAGACAATTTTTTTTTACCATTCAAAAATATATGACACTGAGCAAATATGACCCTTTCAATCGCAAGATTTATTCTCATGGTAAAAATGTTTTGATTCATTCTGATTAAAAATAATAACACTAGTCATAAAAAATATAAATATTCACTTTTGGTAGTTATCTAGAAACCGGCCTCAACTCCGATTTTGACCAAATTTTGTATACGGGGGTTTTTGGGGCGCTGATCACGAATCTAAAAAATTTACTCGAAAACTTTACGTTTTCGAGATATCCATCATTAAAGTTGGTATTTAAACTTACCCCATTTTTACTATATTCCACCCTCTTTTTGCATACAATTCTTCCTTTAAGTTAAAGTGGTACACAATATTTGATTTTTACCTTTTAAAACTTCATTCTTATATGTATTTTACACCTTTTATGGAATAAATTGGTAAAAGTCCATTTAAAAACGCAGCAAACCATGACTAATGTTCTTTTAGATTTGTAATCAGCGCCCCAGAAAACCCCCGTATACCGAATTTGGTCAAAATCGAAGCTGCGGCCGGTTTCTAGATAATTACCTTACTTTTAATTGGCATAAAAGAAAAAGTTTAAATTTTTAAAGTTTGTGTAAAAATATCTTTGTATTTTTTAAATATGGTAAATATCCTTAACCCAATTTTGTTTTAATTTAACAGTGCTATTTAAGGTATTAAGAGGGTCATTTATCACTAACTTAATTACATACATTACAATAAGTCTAGTAGCGTCTCAAGCGGCAACTAAAGAAATATTTCTAACAAAAATTATGCACGCCACTGACTGTGTAAGCTTGTGTAAAATGTTTGTGCTTTCTTTGAATATAACGTAATAAAAATACAGCTTTTATGACTCCTATTTTTTTATCCTTTTAAGTTTAATAGAAAAAAAGAAGATCCACTTAACTTAGTATTTACGCATATTTTTAGAGCATTAAAGCAGCATTGCGGGCAATTTTTTTTTAATTATGTTTAATGATTTTTATTTTTAATTATGTCTTAACAACAGGAAATATTACTTCAGTCTAATAATTTTAACTAAAATAAGTGATTTCGAAATTTCTGAGCTTATTGTTGTTTGTTTGTTTATTATTATTATTATTATTATTCAAATTTTCGTAAGAATCTAAACAATTTATTTTAACAACATTCTGTAACTTGCTGTACACACTTCTTTCTTACTCTTCATATGCACTTACATATTACATATACTTTTTTTTAATATTAACGCAATAATTACTAAATCCACATTTGAGTTAAAACGTTAAAGCATTAATATTTTAAGAATGAAGTACAAACATGAAATGCCGTAAGGGACATGAAATTTTTATTACTGTATCACTGTATCTGTGTTCCTAAAAAAAATTATGTCTTTGTTTAATTTTAATTTGCTTAACTTTGTACACCACTAGCAGTGACGTTGCGTGACCAAAATGAAGCGTAGGCGAAGTCGTATCAGCGAGGCGTCCAAAATTGAGCCTCTTTCATGACACATTATAATTGCGGGTCTAAAAAAGCTCGCACCCTTTCATTTCTGTTTCTTCCGTGTATCACATATCATACCTTCACCTTGCCGCGAGGCCACCCCTAAGCGCAAGGCTGTAGGCGACCGCCTACGCCTAGCTACGCTACTGACTACTAGGTGACCTTAGCAGTGGAGTTTGGGTTATCTTAAAAGTTAGGACAGTCAGAAAATAGGTTTATTTAAACTCTTCGTAAAATCATCTAAGGATTTTTTCGTTAAAAAAATAAAATGAGAAATCCGTGATTTTGGAACACCCTGTATATTATTTTATTTTATTTAAAAACCTAAGATGTAAAAAATGTTAACGTGTGATCTAAGTTAATCGACAAATACCCTAAAATAACGCGAATTAACAATTATTACGGCGATGCGATGATTCTCTGGTAAGTAAAAAGAGCATTCCAAAAATATATTATATTTACGCCACTGTAAAAGCAAAAAACCGCCCCGAGTTACATGTGCATAATAAAAAAAAATATGGTGAAAAACAATTAAACTCTTAAATACAGAATATGTGGTGCTTACGTAAACTTTAGGAAGTTTTATTTAGCAAAATAGAATTTTATTACATTTTCGACGCTACTGACGCGTTAATATTTTAATTTTGTTAAAAATTTCTAATACAGTTTTAAAAGGGTTCTTATGAACTTTTAAAATAATTTAAAAAAGTCTCCCTTTAGTTCAATGAGTCCATGAACTTTTATAAGTCGGCACAAGTAATGGTAAAATGACAATATACAGGAGCCAAAAGTAAAAATTATAAAATGTATATTTAATGTGACAATATAGTTTACTAGGTTGTTACTTTTAAATTTAATCCATCTTATAGATTAATAAGTATTTTTTATAATTAATCTCCTTTTATTTGCCTACAGAAACATTGTATCATTTTCTGTTTTTTTTAGTAACCGGAAATAAAGACCATTCATGTGAATTAACTAAATACAATTGTATAATTTTCAGCCTTCTGGGTCCTAGCCCGATGCTTTTGAATACATTTAAGTGTAAATAAATGTATGCGCCCGGGGCAGCTCGTGAAACTAGAGCATTTTAAAATAACCCACAGCTACCTGCTTTAGTGTGTATGTTTAACAGTTTGGTGGCTCCCTGGTGTTTGGATTATTCATTAATTTATATTTATCGCAACCGAGGTTTTCAAGTATGATTTGCAAAATACATATCCAGTACCGGATAATTATTTATTAAAGCCTTTACAATAAAAGGCAAAAGCTGCAAAAAGGGCGCTAGAAAAGATGAAAAGGGTTATGTACGTAAAAGCTTGCATTATAAAAATAAAATGCAGGACGACACACAGGATGTCTATAAACTAATGGTACACAAGTAAACCACATAATCCTTATGCCATTATATTAAGATTCAATCGAACATACCCATATTTAATAGGTGACAATGGGTAAAACACAAGCTATCTAAGTAAAAAAAAGTGTTTTTTAACATGAACCATTAAGATGCAATGTAAACTTTGCCTATTGCTCAAGAGTAAAGTACCTGTATTTTTGCTAATATCGCAAATTGTTATAAAGAAAAGATGTTAAGAATTAAAAATACTTCCAATAATGCAATTTTCTTCATTTTCAAAATAAGCATTTTTTTGATTTTTTTTTATATAATGTTAAAAATTTAGGTTTGTACATTAGTGGGCTATATTTCATGATTATAAATGCCATAGGACAATTTTAAATAAACTTTTTAGGTTATTTCTTATCAAAACAAGAAGAATGTACAATGCACTAACGTACAAACTTTCTCGATTTTCGCAGAAAAAAAATAATTTTTTTGAAAATTAACAAAATTGCACGCATTTTAAAGCAGTTTTTATTTTTAAACATCTTTTCTATATAAAAATTTGCGATATTAGCAAAAATACTAACTATAACTTTACTCTTGAGCAAAAATTAAATTTTCGGCGAAACCTTGTGGATGGCTAAAACAGTTTGAGATCGTAAAATTAAAATAAAAAAGGTTTTGTATGACGCCAACCTACGTAGACAGATTAGTGCAAAAGCAAAAAACTCCGGTATCTTTTGCTCCTATAGCAATACCAAATATTACACCATCTTCTTTGTCAAGTCAAAGAAAGCGAAAATAACATGCTACTATATTAACTTTCGACTCTAATGAAAATTCTTTTAGATAATAAATTAAGACTTAAGAAAGCTTCAAAAAAATTACAAAAAGTTCTTTTAGAGCGAAGAGGAAGAGCACATTTGCGATGACGACAGTGACGACTAGATAAATGTGAATGATAAAAATTATATGAAATGTAATATTTGCGAAGAATTTCGTAAAAATAACAAGGGAGGTATTGCTCCACCTTCTGCGGACTGTGGTCTCATGTCATAAGTTCAAGGTGAGAGTCGCCTGGAGACATCTGACCAGAAATAAAATATATACTATTTCTAGTTTGTCTTATTCCTTATAATAATAATTTTAAACTAAATTATAATAATTAGTGGTAAATCTGGCAGCGAAGATTTAACTATATCTGCTAAATTGAAAAAAGCTAATCTTACGTACAAATTGGGAAAATTAGAGCTAATTTGTGTTTGTAGACTTTACTTTTATGGTAAAAAATTGATCCTATCAATATTTATTTAAAATGTGTTTTTTTTATAATATTTTTTACTACTAGTGGCTCAAAAATAGTTTTTTGTTAAATTATTAATAACTTGATATGATACCCTATTATATTAACCGGTCTTCAGGTGGTAATGAATACACGACGCGTTTTAACTGGAAAACTATCTCCAGCTGTTTTTAGGTGAGTAATGTAAATGTAATATAATGTGAGGTATACTTTCTAAGAATCTCTTAAAGAAATCGTTTGCAAAACATTTACATTTGTTTTACAAGTTGTTTAGTTTCTACCCATAAAATACCCCTGTATTACAGCGTATATACTATGTCTACAACTGCCAAATTATTAGGTGATCGATTGATTGTATTATTTTGTATCTTTTTATTCTAAACAACTAAAAATCCTTAAAGCAAATATCACAAAAAAACGGTTATTCCAAATAATTCTTACAAAGCTGCTCACCCAGATTATATGGGGGAGCAGAAAATTTTAATGTTTTGAGCAAACTTCAAAGTTCTGTAGGTACCGCCCTATGGTAAACACAGAAAAGTTTACATTGCATCTTAATGGTTCATGTTAAAAAACGCTTTTTTTACTTAGATAGCTTGTGTTTTACCCATTGTCACCTACTAAATATGGGTATGTTCGATTGAATCTTGATATAATGGCATAAGGATTAAGTGGTTTACTTGTGTACCATTAGTTTATAGGACATCCTTTGTGTCGTCCTGCATTTTATTTTTTATAATGCAAGCTTTTACGTACATAATTCTTTCATATTTTCTAGCACTCTTTTTGCAGCTTTTGCCTTTTATTGTAAAGGTTTTAATAAATAATTATCTGGTACTGGAAATGTATTTAGCAAATCATATTTGAAAACCTCTGTTGCGATAAATATAAATTAATATTACCTAATACTTCAAAGTAATTGCTTTACTGATGTTTTCTCCACACTTGTAAGTTACTATCTGTAGTTTTTATTTAACAAATAATTTATTTTAAAATAACTAGTATTAAAATGTACAGTGACGGAAATAAAATTTCGTACACTTAGGTTACCATTATATGTCAATTTTCAAAATTTTGGTAAACTTGGCTTGTTACCTTTTTCTCACCTTAATTAATATTCAATCAAATACATGACTCCAAAATAAATATATAGTTTATTTTATTTAAATATTAAAGCAAAAACTGGCCTAATATTTCAAAGCGGCACCATTTTTTCCACTAATAAGTTTAAACGTCTGGACATTGATGCAATCAGAATTTGTGCATAGTGAACATTGTAATTATCCTAGGTTTCTTCAATTTTATTCCACAAATCATCACTATTTTGTGGATGGTAATTATTGTTCTTGTTAATTTCCTTTACGATATATCCCCAAACGTTTTCGATTGGATTGATATCAGGGCTTCTTAAGGGCCAAGGTAACAATGAAATGTTATTGTCCAGTAGCCAGTCCAAAACTCTCCTTTCTGTATGGACGGGGCAGTTGTCATGCTAGTATATAAAATTTTCTTGTTCAAATATATTGTTTACCGATGGCAACATAACATTTTGGAGTATGTGTATATAAGCTTGACTCGAATACGGTGGCATATGCCTAGCCCTCTGAAAGACATATACCCCCATACATTAACAGAAAATCTTTCACTTTTTTAACATGTTGGGTATATCTGTCTTCGTACTGTGTATTTTGCGGCCTATACACTCTAATCTGCCCGCTATAATAAGATTGCAAAATCTTCTCATCGGTAAATACTACCATTTCCCAAAAATCCATACCTTGCGGTAAATATTTCAGTGGGCCATTCTTTGCTCTTTAGTCATATCAGGGCCGTATTAAGGGTATATGGCGCCCTAGGCTACAATTCCCAGAGCGCCTATTTCCTATTTTCCTACTTAAAAAATTGAAGAGCAAAAAAAAAAGCTCCTTACCACCATTTTCACACCACATGGATTGTCTCGAAAAAAAATATATAAGATCATTATCCTATTTTTCGTTTGAAATTTTTCTTCTACCACTTCCAGCCCTTCTCTTCAATGATCCTGTATTATCTCATTTAGTTCTGAGGCTTTGAATAGTGCTTTTGGTTTCCCAACTTGCTGAGCTATTCTTCCCAGAGAAACACCTTTTTCGAATAGAGTAATTACTCTCGCCTTCCCTAGTTCATTCATTTTCCAAAATTAAAAAAAGTAAAATATTATAATTTAAAAATGTGTGACACATAACAATTTGTCAAGTAAGGTATATTTCCAGGTGATCCACGTACGCAAAAGCCAACATCACAATGGGAAAAATTAGGTGTACGAGATTTTAATTCCGTCACTATACATATGAGTAAAAATGTTAATGACTTTGAAGTATTAGGTAATCACCTGTATTACCTTTATTGTGTATTGGTATATAGTGAGGTTGTTAAGAGTCCTCCCCACACTTTTCTTTTGAATGGGACAAGATATCAAGATCGAGTAAAATTTGGGTATAAGGGTGTCCACTTAAACTACTTTTTGGCATAAAAATAATTTCGGTCACGTGGCCTAGTGCCAACGGGGAACTATCAACTTTTCTTTTTCAAATTGAAAGGGATGTCATGTAGCACCTTGTTTTAAAGGCCCTTTAATTTCCTAGTCACCACTGTTTTATTTTTAAATCGGCCGATTCGTTTTAAGGTTACAAACGTTTAAAGTTTGGCTCCAATTTGTACATACAGGGCGGTTTTTAAAAGTTATCTTCCCCATAACTTTTAAAAAGGACAAAATATTAACGTCGGATTAAATTTGGGTAAAAGGGTAATAAACTACTTTTTGGCATTAAAATATTTTTGTCACGTGGCCTAGTGTCAAGGGGGCACTCGCAACTTTTATTTCCAATTAGAAAAGGGGTTTATGTAGCACCCTATTTTAAAATACTTTAATTCTACATCACGCCTCCATCCATATCAAAAAGTTGGTAGTGTCCCCTTAACAGTAGGCCACGTGACCGAAATCATTTTTATGCCAAATAGTAGTTAAGGTAACACCGTTTTACTTAAATTTTACTTGATCTTAATATCTTGTTCTATTTAAAAAATAAAGGAGAGATGAACTTTTATTATCCTCACTGTATTTAATTAAATAATATTAGCCAAAATAGGACCCTTTAAGCGTTAATAACCCAAAAACAGTTAGACAGACATTTAATGCAAATAATTAAAAAATATAATTATAAATATGGTGTTTCATTTAAAAAATGCATTATTAATGGCGTATTTCTCTTGTTTTTCAGGCAATTGTTTTTTTAATACAATTTTAAATTCTCCGAGCTAACATATTATATCGACTAACTATCTTGAATTTATTAAAAAATAATCATAATATATGCCATTTTTCTTTTAAATGGAATACCCTGTAAAATGTCCAATCACCTCTAGTTTTACAGTTATAAAGCGTCAAAGTTGGATATGTGCTAAGTTGAGAATAAAAGTAACTTCTATAATATTAATTTCTTTCCTATCTTACTAAAGTTTTCGGGACATTCTTAGATAAATACTTATGGGTTATTATACTACCGGTATGGAAACCATACGCGTGGTCCTTAGCAAATAGGTACGTTCAATCCCATCCACCAATCTACTATGTACTCTCCCGTAATTTATGGCTGCAACAAGCGCGTCAATTCGCGTCAATAATCGGCAAGTTGGTTTCCACACCTGTATACCGGGTGACACAAGATGTTGTTACCCGTCAATTTTATTTTTAGTTTTTAAGAAAGACGAATAAAGAATTTACAGTATTATAACAGCATATTAACATTTTTTGATATTATTACAACCTCAAAATAATTTTCGATTTAACAGGAATTACCATCAACTCGCAGCAGTTCGCATTTTTTAATAAATCCCCTTTTCAATAATACATATATCATTTATGGTGCTCTTTTTAAAATGGCGCCAAAAAATTCTTTAAATAAAATTAAGTACAGCCATTATTTCTGCTTTGAATACTTTTGTTTTGCTAAGTAGGCTGTGGAATTAGAAGAATGGCCTAATTAACTTTTGCAGCTATTAATAAATTTTATTTTCTTTAATAAATCACTTACATTTGGTAATTTTCATTATTAATGTAATTGATGAGAGACAATTCGAAATTTTTCAAACAATTTTAAATGAAAACACCCCATTTTTATTTTATCAAAACATATTGTTCATTTAAAATGAATCATTGCTCAAGTTAGCCACCATGGATCATTTATTCGCGACATTCGAATGACTAAATTTAGCCCCGGATAAAGGGGAGGGGGAAACCGGGGTGTCTGCCGCGGGTGAAACCGTGACGGGGCGGCAAATTGAAGGAAGGCTGACGTGTACTTGGCTTGTTTATTATATATAGTGCTGCAAGTGATGGAAAAGGTGCATTATACATAAGGTGCTACGTATTGTGACCAGGGCGCGATTTAAAAGTTGGTTTTTTTCTCTTCAAGTTTAAGGTGAACCAAAAAGCTGTAGCATTTTATTTTAACAATGATACAATGGACTTAATTATTTAATAATTTTATAAACAAACCGGCGCATTCGCCATAAATTATAATAATTTGGCAAGTAATTATTTAAATTTGCGGGTTGCAGGAATACTGCAGGAGTGCAGGCCCAGCGGATCGTGGTAAATTTCAAACACAGTTGCAATATCGCCTTTTTTCTTTAATTAATTTAAATTTCTCACACCACTTGTGGTAATAAAAATTCCTGGAGTGGCAAAATTCTGCTACCAATTGAACGCCAATACGGCAAACTGCCTTCGGCAGGTTCTCTTTTTCCTCGGCCTTTTGCTGTGGGCACTTGTGGGCAAAATGGTAATTATTGCAAATATTCTTTGCAGGGTTTTATTTTTGGGGTACAATTACGCCCGATTTATGGTTTCAACTAAGACGGAGAGCTGCCGTTCGGACGTGATCACTTTTTATAAAAGAACACCGCAAAGCATAAAAACATTTAACTTTATGTTAAAAGACAAACGTTTAGCGGGGCTTAAGTTTAATTCGATTTTACTAGGAAAAAGATCAAATAGAACACAAAATAAATAAAACAAGTAGAAGCCGAGACTAAGCAAACTTTTAACACTAAAAAACTGGGAACAAGTTTAAATCGGGGTCGAAAGAAAATAAACAAACTTAAGAAAGCGACTTGACCGAGACGAAATGTCTGATGTCTACGAACATTGATTCTTTTTATCTATGTACTTTGGCTTAATTTTAAATCCTGTAAAACGCATTTTTAAAGAGGTTAAAAATTAAATAGGGCATTTATTAAATATCAGACTTTCTTTTCATAAATAAAATAATAATATTAATATTAAAAAATACGTAATACTGAATGCAGTGGTCTGTTTCTTTTTAGTGTGTAACCATTTTTTATTTAAAAAGTAATGAACAATTTATTTTATCGGCGTATATAAGGGGAGTTTTGGAGGTTTAACCCCCCACACTCTTGCATAAGCAAGATAAAATTAGTATGGAAAAGTCCTTTCATGGTATGTTTTTAATCCGTATGGTTGGGTTAACACCGCCCCCCTTCCTTACCATACGGAAAGAAGAAAAAAAGAAAATATTGTAGTTGGAAAATCTTAAAAGGCCAATCTTTTGCCTTAAAAATTATTGTTAATTAAAAAAAAACATATTGTATTGAGAAAACTATTTTTTAAGGAAGACATTTTTGTCTTTAGAATTTATTACAGTAACAAAATATGATAAAATATACAGAGTGGTCCATTTAAAAACATGTACTTAACAATGAAAATTCTGTTTTTCAAACACTAGTACTGCCAATAAAAAGGGTGTATTCGAAAAACATTTTATATTTTAAAGTTTTATATTCAAATTTTGTACAGAAACAATATATATTTTAATTCAACTATAAAAATTGTCTTTCATAAAAAAAAACTTGTTCTTGCCGAGCCTGTGTAATGCCACCAATTACCTAAAATTATTTTTAAAACCTATTAAACTTCTTTAATCTCCTATTCTTAGTTTTTAAAGAAAATATAGGCGACTTCAAACAGCAAGTTTTTTTATAAATGATAAACAAAAATTATTTGTCGATTGGTGACATAAAACTTTATTTATAGATTTGTACCTCATTAAAACTACATATTTACTTTAAAAGTTAAAAAGATATCCTGTGCAATTTTGTCTATTATTATATCCAACTTTGAAAGCTCTTGTTGTGCAATGCGATAACTATGAATACTTAGGTAAAACTTTCCAGAAAGTTTCTTTGCTTTAAATGTTATCGCGTATTGTTGCCAGTCGAAAATACATTAGAATTGTGTTAAACGACTATAAAAGACTAATTTTACCATCATTAGACATCAAGTTTAATTAGACTGGATTAATTACTTATTTAAGTAATGTTTGAATGTAGTAGGCAATGCATTATTATTAATAATAAAAGAAGTGTAAACTAATCTAAACTCTAAAGCCACCCAGTTTATATACAGTTGGGGAGGACCATTCACCCGTGATGGAGTTGGACCCAGTCAAGTGAGGTGTTGTTCAGCCAGGACTCCGGCATTGGTGCGCTTTAAGAGTGGTTTCCAAATGTTTTGTATTTCCACACTTGGTTTGCTAAAGACATTATTATTGTATTTAATGAAAACGGTTTCCTTAAATTTTTGCTTTTTTCAATGTGGTTCCCTGTAAACAACCCGTGCCTCTGACAACTTGATGTTATGTTGTTGGGACCAAACATGGTCTACGATCCCAGATTTTGATATTTTACCCGCCTGTGTATGTTGTCTGAACTGTGCAAGTTTTACACTTTACATTAAAGAAACAAAACGTTCTCCAATTTATGACGTCCCAAATTGGCATGGTACCCGGTAGATGCAATCTTTCTCCTGTTTAGACACATAGGGTTTGGTTTTCGTGAAAATCATCCAGAACGGGCGACCACAATATGCAGCGACAAAACCACTTTGGATGCTAAACTAGGCAACATCAAAATGGATTTGCTTTAGAATGGATATACTAAAAGATCTATAAATAGGACTATTAATACTTCTAATGTGGAACCAATAG
>JACEGR010007622.1:0-46793 GCA_014170235.1 Listronotus bonariensis
CGATTTCGGAAACCTTCGAAAGTGATGAAAGAACTTGGAAAAATTAAGGTAAATTATTTAAATAAATTAACAAACTAAATTAAATGATCCTAACTCTCTAAAATTCTATAACCTAAACACATTTTTGAAAGTCTGTAACAATATTAAACACTGTGCTACCGAAGCAGAATGGACTTTTTCTATAAGCTGAAAGCCTATAATTATCTATTGATATAGCATGATTGTTTCATATAGAAAAACTATGTAATAAACTAGCATCTAATTGTTATGGTATTAGAATACTCTCTAAAGAATTAGAAGATTTTTCAGTTTTAAAATCTATTTATTTTTCTTTAATTGATTCTATCATCAGATATGGAATTTGTTTTTGGGGAAACTCGTATCAATATTTATTAAATTCAGTATTTGTATTACAAAAAAGAGCACTTAGATATATCTGCAAAGCAAAGACAAAAGATTCGTGTAAACCGTTGTTTAAGTCAAAGAAAATTTTAACTCTTACCTCTATTTATATTTTAGAAACAGTATGTTTAATTTTTAAAAAAAATTGTTTAAAAAGTCCTAATAATTCTTTATATGATACTAGAAAAAAATCTCAACTTCAACTTCCGAATCCAAATTCATCATTAACAAAAAAATCTTTAATTTATGACTCAAAAAAATTTATAATCATTTGCCCACTGATATTAAAAAAATTAAAATTTTTAAAAAATTTAAACTATCTGTTCAAAACTTGTTATTAAGTAAAGCGTATTATGTATTAAGAGAGTACTTTGATGATAATTTTAATTAGTCGTACCATTACATAAAGCATGTATCTTATTATTATTAATATTATTATTATTGTTAATATTTTAATTTTATTCTGCTTTGTCAAAAGATTATTCTTGGACAATAAAGCAATATTATTATTATTATTATTATTATTATTATTATTATTATTATTATTATTATTATGTTTCTTGTATTGTACTCGTAAAAATGAACTGTTGAAACTGTGGGAAATTTATCTTTATAACGTTTGACAAACATGGCTGCTTCCATAAATAAGATAGACGGCAGAGTTAAGACCCGTTTACTCACAAATACTGGTCTGCATGAGTCTAGGGGGCTCATTGAAAAAATCATATACTCTTCTGCAGAATAAAAATACATGTAATTAGTAGCAGACCCCAGTAGAGAATTATATATTTTAGGTGGCTATAAGCCAGTGCATAGTACACATTCAAAAGCTGCTTGTCAATTAGTATATTTTTTAGGTTTGGTATAGCATACTATGCAGAGTTCAGTTTTCCCGCCACATGATCAATATGATTTGACCAGGAAAGCTCGCTGTCAACATGTAGTCCTAGACACCGACAATGTGTCACTCATTAAAATGCAATAATTTTTTTTTATTGTAGTAAATACTTATTTACAGAAATTCCTAAATATACAGTGCATTTCTTTAATGTCCCCCAGTGTGAACAGAAGGCTTGCGGAATGTGGTTCCTTTAAAAGTTATAATGGAAATAGGGGAAGACCTAGAAGTGCTAGAAACGTGCAACAAGAAGAAAGAGTGCTTAAAATTATTGAAGATAATCCAGGTACTAGTACTAGAAAAATTGGAAATGAAGTGCGGCTCTGTCAGGCTAGTTCATGGAGGGTACTAAGAGAAGAACAACTCTACCCGTTTCATTCACAAAAGGTGCAGGCTCTTTATGACGATGATCGGCCGAGACGATTGGAAACGTGCAGTCAGATCCTAGCTAAGTATGAACACGATAATCGATTAATTGGCCTCATATTATTTACTAACGAAGCTGGTTTTACTTGTGATGGCATAACAAATCTACACAACATCCACACGCTTACGAGAACCCAAACAATGTGGTAGAAACAAAACATCAGCGTAGATTTTCACTAAATGTGTGGGCAGGGATAATAGGAGATTGCCTTATTGGTCCTCATTTCTTTGATGGCCCATTAACAAAAAAACAATTTTTAATGTAGGTAAAGTGCCCTCTAGCGGCAAACAATCAATGTGAATTTTTACTAGAATGATGAAACGTAGGCGATTTAGTTTAGGTTTTAAATATTAGTCAAATCAGTTATTCTGTAAGCGAGTAATTCAAAAAACAAAAAATAAAAACTTGAACTTTTTCAGCTTGCAATTAGAAAACGAATGACATTTAAAAAAAATATATGAAGCTCTACCCTTATTTTGTCAAGTAGAATCACCCCCTTAAGTTTCGTGATCGATTTTTGAATCACCCTGTATTATACAGGGTGTTTTATTAAAAAAAATACTTTTTTTTCTACCCTGTATATTATCACCAGTATCACCATTAAAAAGATCTTTAAAAGAGCTTGAGGGAAACACCACATTAGGTACACCTAACTATTAGTTTTGGAAATATGGCCATCCAAATCAAGTATTTAGGTAATTTTTAATATACCGCCATTTTGTATTACGGGGAGGTGTTGACTTTATATTGTAGGGTTATTAATTACTCGCTAGGAGCTTTATAATGATGTGCCACAAGACCCTCATTTTCATTTAACTCTTTTTTTTCCAAGATGGCGCCCAGCCACCATATTGAAATTTCATTTGTCAATTTTACTCTAAAATATAGTATTTATGCATTTATTTCATATCCCAAAGTTTAACTTTTTAAAATTGATCAGTTCAAAAAATAAATGGGGGAGAGTAAAGAAATGCACTGTATATATATTTTTAAATTTTAAAGTGAATATTAAAGTAATTAAAGAATTGTTTATACATATAAACCTACGTTTAATAGTAATTTCTAATAAGCAACATAACCAGGGAACACGTTATTACTAATAAAAACGGCAAAATTTACCCAAAAATATAAAGAAATAAATATCAAAAAAATAAAATTAAAACGCCAAGCAAGCAAAGTGCAAAACAAATAACTGGCCAAATAGTTGCTATTAAGAAGATAGCGCGGCCTTTCCCTGTGATGTATAATACATTAGTATAATAAAACAATAGTACCAAAATTGTGCGTAGCTGGCGCTGACCGATGCTATAACATGCAGCGGTGGCGGCCTTACAGAATTCCCCGAGATTTTCGAGGATTTCCCGAAACTATCGGGGAATTAATATTTCGGGCCGAAATCTATACGTGTTTTCTGTGTTTTCTTTCATGCGAATAAGTTTTACCGAAAGATAGTTGCGAATTTAATGACAAGTTGCCTATTAGTTAAAGTGACCACATGTCCCGATTTTGGCGGGACAGTAGAAAAAATTAGAAAATGTCCCGATTTTTTAAAAAAGTCCCGTTTTTGTTTGATTGCGGAACTGAGCACCTTTTTTTTAGGACTAAAATAATAACTAATAATTTGTTCTGGTTAGTTATTTGTTAGAAAACATTTGAAAGGTATTTTTGTTTTTAATTTTTGGGAAAAAATAAAAAAGTACAGGGTGCGCCGTTTATCTTGGGTCACTACCTTATCTTAGACACTCTAGCAGATGGAGCCAAAAGTTAAATACAAAAGTTAATGGGGGTGTTACAAACCTTTAATTTATTTAAATGTTGTATATTCAGGGTGTTTCATTATTCGTGGGCGAGTATCAACTTTCTTATTTTAAACACCTAGTATATTATTTCATTTTTGAATTCTGCACGAAATTATAGACATATCTTGTGTATAATGTCCTATACCTAAGTCTAACCTTTTTGACATTTTTAATTTTTTATGCGAAAAATGACGTTTGCAAGCCGTAAAATATCTGCCAATTTCTTTATTCGGAAGCATTTATTGTTTCACTTCAGTAAGCTTTGTTGTAGACAAAGGACTCAAATAACGGATTTTATACGCAATTTCGATAACTATTAATACAGTGTGCGCGAAAAATAAGATTAAAAATAAAATTTGAAAAACTGCGAAAAAACGTTTTTCTAATTAAAAATTTCAAAAAGGTTAGACTTAGGTATAGGACATTATACACAAGATATGTCTATAATTTCGTGCAGAATTCAAAAATGAAATAATATACCAGGTGTTCCATTTAAAATAAGAAAGTTGATACTCGCCTATGAATAATGAAACACCCTGTATATACAAAATTTAAATAAATTAAAGGTTTTTAATACCCCTATTAACTTTTGTATTTAACTTTTGGCTCCATCTGCTATAGTTTCTGATATAAGGTAGTGTCCCAAGATAAACGGCCCACCCTGTACATACAACCTATTCCACTCGTCCCGATTTCTAAGTTAGAAAATGTGGTCACTTTACTATTACTGTGGTTTTTTTAAAATTTATTTCTGTTATACATTATATTATTACTATTAACAGTGTATTATAAATGGTAAGTTCATTCCAAATAGCTTTTTATTACCTACGTATATAGGGTTGCCATAAATTCTTTAACCAATATCGGGACGCGATTTATAAATTCCTACTGCGTGTCAGCACCTTCATGGAGTTGAAACGCAGTAGCAAATACGAACAGTATCACCTTTATTTACCTCTTTAAACCCTACGTGAGTTTGGTGCTGCAGTCTGGGAGGAATTTAAAAGCATGCAAATGCATAAGCGGTTTGTGAATTCCTACTCCATGTCAGCGCCTTCATGGAGTTGAACCGCAGTAGCAAATACGAACAGTATCACCTCCCTTTATCACTCTAAACTATACGTAAATTTTGTGCTACAGTATGGAAGAAATTTAAAAGCATGCAAACGCCTAATTTTATTACGAATGAAATTTAACCTGGTAACAAAAGGTCTGTGCCCAAAAGCATTACAAATCAGTCAAAGTGAATCAAACAGCTCAAATACAGTGAGATAATTAATACATAACCATTTTTAGAAAAAGTCATAGTTTATAAGTTCTTTTTAAGAATTTTGTTATTACATATTTGGTTTCATTTAAAAGACAATTTTATTTTTAAAAATATTAAAATTAAACTTTTAGTTCTGTAATTGTATATTTTTAATGGCTAGCTATTAGGCTATTATTTTTTATTTGTTTTGTCTTTTGACTATGGTTATACAGGAAGTATTTATTATATTTATTATTTATTAAGCTAATACATATTTTAACTTTTAATTTAAATTTGATTCGAGGTATTACAAAATGATGTTAACAAAGCCAAAAAATCTGACAAAACATTATACAGTGCTTGTCTAAATTCAGGACCTCATCTCCTAACTTTTAAATTGTTTGGTATTTTTCATGAAAATTTGAGGACTTTAGTGAGACAACATACACCAAATTTTAGACAGGAAATGACAGATATAAATGTCAAACTCACAGCTAGGCGCCATTTCAAAAAGAAAAATTAAATGGAAAAAGTCATACTGTAAACTTTTTATTTAAAAAACAAACATTGAGGCACTACTTTTAGGTTATAAGCCGTTTAAAATTCACATAAAACTAAAGAAAAACAACCGCATGATTCAATTAAATGCAATAAGGCGGTAAAGTAAAAAGATTTAAGGCGGGGGCGAAGCGTCTCCTGTTGCCATGCAGAATGAATTTCAAATATAAAAACAAATTTGTTTGTACTTAAAACATCCCAGGTTAAAACACACAAAACATGTATTGGAAGAAGATGACAAAAAGTATGAGGCTTCGGAGGAAAAGGCCAATTTATTTGCCAAACATGTTAAAAAAGCCTATGCTATTAGTGAAGATCAAAACTTCAACAACGAACATTACGGCGAAGTTCAGGATTGGTTTGAAGATTATTTTTCAACTGACCCACCGACAAACACGATTACAATAGGGGAGGAAGAATACTTTGGCATTGTGAGACAGGGAAAGAACAATGCACCAGGACACGACTATCTATCAAAAAAAAAAATGTTAAGACAATTTCATATGGAAATAAACAAGTTAATTTTAAATATATACCATTTTTGTCTAAAATATTCATATATCCCACCAGAATGGAAATCGGGCATTATCGTCACTGTACCTAAAAACAACTCAGACCCTTCAATTACCGAAAATTATCGTGGAATCACTTTGCTGCCTGTCTTGGGTAAGAACTTGAAGATTATTATCAAAAATAAATTGGAAGCATGCATCGGACACATAAACCCAGGATACCAATTTGGCTTTAAAGACATGCATTTAACTATCCATCCACTGACTATCCTTATAAACAATATCGAAACTAGTAAGCTTAACAATTATAAATCTGAAGCACTTTTCATGGATATTAATAAGGGCTTTCTATTTAAACTCCACCAAGCAGGATGTCCAAAACAATTTATTCATATGATTCACGCCATGCTTAACAACAGACGACTGGTAGTAGAAGAGTAGTAGAAGAAGGGCTGCCACAGGGCTCACCCCTTTCTCCTTTCCTGTACAATATCTCTTGTGCAGTCGTTTACAGTGAGCCAACTCAAGACAGAAACCAGCCTTTACATGATGACTATGTCTTACAGTTTGCGGATGACACAGCACTGGTCTCTCATGGTAAAACTCTAAAAAAGCCACAGATTCGTTGCAACATTCTGAACCAAACGGTGCTATGGTTTAACAAATGGAGATTAAAGCCCAACCCTTCCAAGTCACATTTTGTTATATTTAATCATGTACCAGCTCCAAATTCTCCATCACAATATTTTAACATCGTCTACTACCTGAAAATAGTGCAAAGTATTTCAGAATTACCCTCGATCATAAAATTAATTTTAACTTACATACTTCTTCTACCAAAGAGGCTATTATATCTAGAGCCCAAGCATTTCTCTAATATATCGTATAAGTTTCAAGACAAAAACAGCAGTTAGAATATACAAACTAATATGTCGACCCATAATTGAGTATGGCCACCCACTTTTTCTCAACTGTAAAGCTTTCGGTAAAACTACTGCTTTGCGGAAAATTACAAAGATACGGCATCCCAACCATCCGCCTAACCAACTATTTACCAGCTGTGCGATTTGCTTTAAAGGAAGCACAAAATAACCTCATCTCACGGTTTTGCCTTAACATAATTCCCAATGCACCTACAAGAGCAAGACATCCTAGATTAACTGTTTGGGAACAGTTACAAAATTTTGGTCGTAATTAATGTTTAATTTAATTAATTTTGTAAAAATTAAGCGTCGCTGTTTGTCTTTTTATTAATGTTTTTTTGTATTTTTTTCTCTCAAGGCAGTTGTTTGTATTTTTATCATAATAATTTTAATTGTATGTAGCATATTATTTTAATCAAACGCTGAAGGACCTAGGTCGATAGCCGTTTGTACGTGTATGCATGTTCTGTATTTAATGGTACAATAAATTACATGAAGTAACTAAGTATATTGTCGTTATTTTTATAAAAAGCAATGACCATTATCTTAGTGATTTTGTATTGGTTCTAGGTAATATTATTTCAATTTAAATAGAAAACTTGGCAACAATGCAGTACCCTTATATTTTCTTTACTACGGAACTTATTATAAAAATTGAAAAAGAGCCTTGAAGTAACGGTATAAGTATTACATTAACCTTGCCTAATATGGTACATTTATATTTTAGAGACTGTATAACCATTTACCACAACAGAGACGACTTCCTAGTGATATACAGTCAGAAATTATACAACTTGAGAAGTTAAAGACAAGAAGGAAAAAAATAAAGTGCTACAATAAAGAGAAATGCAGTAAGGTCGTACTTTTAAAAGATATTCATAATATAGCTACTAAATTAGGAAATGTCAATGAAAATGAAATATCCTTGCAAGAAAGTATAAACAAGTTACAAGACAAATATGGTAAGATATATTAAATGTTGTAATGCCCCTTGAAGTAAAACAATATATTTTTTCTACGACTGTTAAAAAATGTATGCATTATTAATGTAATTTTAAACAGGTAATATCGCTCATTACCGACAGCCATTGCCCACGGCCGTCACAGGGTGCTTTAGTGCATCACGTAGGAGTATATAACGGGTGTTGCTCCGTCAAGCGGGACATAGGGAATCCCATGTAAATTTTGAAGTAGTCAAATATTGGCTCCCCTAATTATTTTAGAAAAAAATGCTATTAGGATTTATTGAAGAGCACAGTAAG
Source organism: Listronotus bonariensis (assembly GCA_014170235.1). Lineage (NCBI taxonomy): Eukaryota > Metazoa > Arthropoda > Insecta > Coleoptera > Curculionidae > Listronotus > Listronotus bonariensis. The sequence goes on from JACEGR010007622.1 coordinate 8,031, forward strand.
TTCCACCCATAATGAAAATTTGAGCATTTTTCAACCAACCAGTAAAGAGTAAACTGCTTAATACTTCTGCAACGTAGTATCTCATTATGCACCCTGTACTCTAGAAATCAACAATAAAAACACCATAACGATTTATCAGTGACAATTTAGATCATTAATTTATAATGTCATTGCCAAAACTGAACAATTTTATACGGGAATTTCAAAAAAGATCCTCGCATTTCATTTTAGTTTACAGCTAATTCCAACACATGCACTCACAGTTACGCACAAATTTTTCTACATTTAGAAATCAATTTATGACGAAAATATCAGGATTTAATCAAATGCTTAAATATTCCTTCATTAACTGCCAGACAATAACCCAAACGATTATAAAACTCATTTCTTACGTTGGCTAGTTGGTACATCCATATTCTGGCACATTCAGCGGAAATAGCATTCCTTAGCTGGACTAAATTTTCATATTTTTTATTGGTAGCTTAGTTTTTAAATGTCCCCATAGAAAAAAATCGTTTGGCGAAAGATCACGTCGATTTTCTTCACATTTGCAATTACTGATTACTGTGCCTGTAGTTTCAAAATTTTTATCGTCCGTTCTATTGTCGATTTACTTGGTATTGTCCTATTGGGAAAATAGGCTGCAAACATGTCCGCAACTCTTCGATAACTATTTCCCTGGTAAAACCATTTTATAACAGTGATTTTTCTTGATTTAAGTACTTCATTATTTAAGAATGATGTGACATTGATTTGACAATCTAAGAGTAAGAGGTTAAATAATTTTTCTGGTATTTTATTATAAACTTCTAATAATACAAGGCGGGTAAGAAGATAAGAGATTCGTAACTTATTTTAGCATTTAACTCTTAGCTGGCGGACTGAGAAGAGCTGAAATTTGTACACTGGGTACAACTTTTCGTGCTCTTTAAAAATCCTAATTATATTTTCTTCTAAAATAATTAGGGGAGCCAATATTGGACCACTTCAAAATTTACATGGGATTCCTTATGTCCCGCTCGACGGAGCAACACCCGGTATACAAATATAGGTACGAAAAATTAACTAATAATAAAATTACATTCAATAAAAATTCGAAGTAGGCTATAATATTGCGTATGCCATGGCTGACACAAGACCCATAAATTTAATTGATTAAACTATCCAACATATTTTAAAGAAGATTTTATTGCGAAAATAGTTGAATGTACAATAATTTAATAAAAACACAAGACCGCGAAGCTGTCGAGTGTTTTTTTAAATTATTGCCCATGAAACTGTTTGCCAAGACAATCTTGCAAAAAATATTTGGATAGTTTAATCTATTTAAATTTGTAGGTCCCGTGGTTATTGATAGAATATTTTCTGAAAAACTTACATTAAAACCAACAAAAAAGGATTTTACTGATAACAAAGTTTGACATTTTCTATCAATTTTGACATTGGATGACAGAAATTTATTCGCTGTTAAATAATTACATGTGATTTAACTTATCTATCTAAATAATATTTATTCAAAAGCTGTCACAAATCGGGAACAATAAATTTATTGTTATAAAATATTTTTAACTTGGTTTTTAATTAAAATATAAATAGTCGTAGAAAAAGTGTAGTATGAAACTTGCAGGGAATACTCATTTCCGTGCTCGTCCCATAATATACTATTTTTAGGTGCTGACTGTCACATTTTAAGTGATGAAGAAAACAATTTCAAAGCTTTATTTTTTCAAACCAAGGCTATGCAGCATTATATGTCAGCTTACCCAGAATTTATTTGTATTAATGCTACTTACAAACTACTGGACATTAGAACCCCTGTCTTAATAATTTTTAACGAGGACGGTAATGGACTATCCGAAATCGTAGCTGTTGGAATATTAGTTGAAGAAAACACAGAAACTCTTCATTGGTTTGTCTTTAAATTTAAGGAAAATAATCCTAAATGGGTAGAAGTAAAGTCAATCATAGCAGATAAAGAATTAAATGAAAGGCGGTTACTACAAGAACATTTTCCAAATGTACATATCCTTACATGTATTTTTCACGTAATGAGTGCATTTAACAGGGAAATATCAACAGTAAAATTAAATATTACACCTGCACAACGTCAAACTGCTCTTGATATTATACAAAATATGGTAAACTCCAAAAACGCCCATGACTATAATAATTTGTACGAAGATTTATTACAAAAGTGCCCACTTTCAGTAGTCGAATATTTCGATAAAAACTGGCATGAGATTAAAAATGAATGGTTTTTGGGTTCAAATTTCCAGCAATCAAATTTCTTGAACATAACGAATAATAGACTTGAGTCCCTTAACGCAAAAATTAAGACGTTGGTAAAAAGATTTAGTACTTTAAGTAATTTTGTTGATGATTTTTTAAGGTAATTGTAGACATGAATAATGAACAAGATCATAAAGCAGCAAGTGTACTACTGAAGGAACCCATAAACTTTTACGAAAAAGATAGTGTCCTTTATAACTACCACCAGTTGTTAACTAGTTATGCGTTTGAATTTGTAGAGCAACAATATAAAGTCAGAAACGATGCTTTTGAACAAAACTACAATACTACATTTGAATTATGTAATTGCGGTCTACAAACATCAATGTTGTTGCCTTGTCGCCATATCCTTCAAAAACGGGAACAACATGGAATAAATATGTTTGACGAAAATTTATGTCACACAAGATGGACCAGGAAGCATTACTATTCCCATCAAAGAATTTTTCTTTCGGATGGGGATGATGTCCAAGATAATTTTTTACCGCCTACTTCTAGAAGCCACAATCTTATAAAATCTAGTTTAAAGCTAAACCAACACCAAAAGTTCAGTAAGGCATGGATGCTTTTGAAATCTTTAGCAGGTTTAATTGCAGAATCAGAAGATGCCAGATACCACACTAGACTTAGACAACTGATACAGCTTAAGACGTCCTGGGAAAACGATAAAGAAATTGTTATTACCCAAATGCCGCCTGAAGGTTTTACTCAATGTTTTACTTATGAAAATTTACTAGGAGGAGAGGGGAACTACGAAAATATGGTCATAAATCAAGGACCAAAAAGTGAAAACCCAACAACCCAAAATGATATACCAATAATGATTCAGCAAGATCCAGATATTCTTACCAATTGTGAATCCCAGATAGTTGAAGAAAGTCGAAGACAAGAAAATGGCACTTCGATTAGCCATACAGATAAAAATAATATAGGTGATATTAAATTACCAATGGCCAAAAAGAAAAGAGGTAGACCGAAAGGTAGAGGTAATGCCGTTATTGGATTGAGCGGAAAAAAGAAGAGAAAAAAAAATTAATGATTGATAAATGATAATACAAGTTTATTTTATTTTACAATGTTATGTAGTTTTATTTCTTATTTGATTTACGAAGAGGTCAGACTCAGGCTGGGTTTATAAATCAAAATTTAATTTTATTATTATTTGCATAAGTCACAAAATTCAAGAACATTGATTTAAACCATACCATTAAAAAGATAAATTTAATTTTACCATTTATTTTATGTTTTAAGAAACAACCTTAAAATTTTCTTTAATTCAAAAGGAAAAGCATTTATTGCGCATGTGCGATAAAAAAATTAGAAGCAATTACTACTTTGTACAGTGCAGACTCGATAATCCGAACTAATAAAAATCAAGGCGATTCGGATTAGCAAATAATTGGGATTAGCGAAGCAATTCTTTTATTAAAATTTTTATTATGAAACGCAAAAAAACAGTAATTAAGAATAAGTAACACTAAAAATATATCAAAAGTAAGAATATGGTATTAATTTCTAAAGTAATTTGTAATTTTTGTTTGCTTTACACATCTTTGATTATTCATAAAGGCCATTTCTTTAAACCTTTTAAGCACAAGAATATCATTTAGTGGAATATCATTTTCTTCGGCTCATTTTAAACACAGGTTAAAACTTTTAGCTGTTTTGATTATCTAATTCCAAGCCTTCATGCTTGTTAACTTCAGGTTCTGGTTAGTCCATGTGCTTCTTCCAGCGGTAACAGATCTTCATCATTTTCAACCCAATTACGAACTTCCACGTTTGTTAGATTTGATTCTGCCAAAACATTAAGCATTCAAGTAACATCTAAAAAATAAAGTTAAATAAAAAAATAACAAACAACAACAAATATTTTTATTTACCTTCCATATCTTCATCCAAAAAAAGTAGATTACGGGGTAATTCGCTTAGAGGAATTAGATCTTCAGCATCATATTCAATGTCTTTATCGTTATCGGACATAATTTTGTCCCAGCACTTTTACAAGACTTCAGAAGAGACCTTTTCCCAAGCATTGCATAGTAGACATACTGCATCTTTTAGGTTAAGAGTTTTGAACAACGTAACAACGCTGTCTTCGTTACTTGATAAAATGTGGGCTAAAAGGCTTTTTCGGTAAAATAATTTTGTTAGTCTGATAGCATTTTGATCCATAGGTTGCAAGAATGCTGTACAATTTGGTGGGAGGAATAATGTTGTAAATCTTCCATCTTCACTAGTCATCTCTTCTACAGTTCCATGACTTGAGGCATTATCTATGATTAACAGCGGTTTTTCAGGCAAATTGTGACTTCTTAAATGCCTCCTAACCTGAGGTATAAATGATTGATGAAACCAATCTATAAAAATCTTTGTAGTCACTCATGCAGACGATTTGTATTCAACAGGAATGTCTGCGTTTTTGAATGCCCGTGGATTTTTGCCTTTCCTATCACTAGCATTTTTAGTTTATGTGACCCATCTGCTTTGCAACAAGCTAAAAATGTTACCCGTTCGTTGCCTATTTTTCGACCTGGTGCGGTCTTCTCTTGGGAATGAACCAGGGTTTTTTCCGGCAACATTTTTCAGTAGAGAGCCGATTCGTCTGCGTTGTATATTTGAGTAGCCACAAGATTTAATTGTCTTACCTTCTCTTTAAATGTAGTCAAGAAAGGATTGACGACACTTTGATCGTTGGATAGTTTTTCTCCGCACACTTTTAAAGCACGAAGTTTATGTCTTTTTTCGAAAGTTACAAATCCAGCCCCTGCTAGCTCTAAAATTATCATTTTCATAAGTTTCGGTATAAAACTGTCTTGCTTTAGCAGATAAAATTGGGACATGCCTCGATCTTTGTCTACAAAACCATGCATACAAACGAGTTTCCATTTCAGCATATTCAGCATTTCGTAAAGTTTTTCTGAGCCCTGGGCCAGAATCACATTGACTAATAAATTAAAAAAAAAATACACAATTGTACGAAGAAAATCACTAAAACTGTTTTAAAATTAATCCTACCTGTCGATTTGAGGCTTTTTCTTTTTATGTCACAGATTGTAGATCTTCCAACCCCATACTCAGCGGCCAACACTTTTCCACTTTCTCCCTTGTTAAGTCTTTCAATAATTTCACTTTTTTGTTTTATGTACAATGTCTTGTGTTTTTTTAGGGGACATTTTTATTTAAGCAAATATTAAAATAAAAACCCACTTATATCACGTAAAATGGCATTATAAACATTCCATGTAACAAGCAAAATATGTAAATATCACTGCTCAAAAGCAGGGAAAGTGCTGCACACCTGTTTAATGTGAATCCCAGATATAAACAAAAGAAAATGAGGGAATCCCTGAACATCTAGTCACAATTTTTATACGAAATAGGCCTAAAACTACAGGTTCGGATTATCGAGTACTATGAAATTCGGATTACAGAGTACCCAATGTATTAAAAATGCTTGTTCGGACTACTGAAGAATTCGGATTATCGAGTCTGCACTGTATTCGAATTTTATTTACTTAGTTTTTAATGTAGCTGAAGAATACCACAAAAAACGCTAAATTACATTTAGATGCCATAAACACTAGCGTAGCGAGGGGGATCGGAGGGGGCGGTCCGCCCTGGACCCCCAGTAGGAAGGGGCCCCGAAGAGGGTTTTTTTTAATAGGAAAAAAGATTTTTTTGTTTTTGTGGTTTAGCCCAATGAATTTAGACTTTCACCTCGGAATCTTATTGAATAAGCTGAATACCTGTACATACCTTTTGATACAAAAAATACTTTCCCAAAAATTCCTTATGATATCGTAAGAAACTCAAAATATGACTGGTCAAAAAATATTTTTTTCCAAATGTTTTTAATATGCTTAGGCCGATTTGGATACAATTTGGTACATTACACTATACACACTATTAAAAGTGATAATGCGCTTATTTGGCCCTAACCATAATGTTATTATTGGGTCCAGTGGCGTCTCATTGGACACCGCAACTTATATTATTGACAAAAATTGCTACGCCACTGACTTTTTGACGTTTTTATATTTTTTATAATTTAGCAATAATACAACTTTTTAATTTATTTTATTTTCTACCCTTATTTTCGAAAAAAATATTAAAGCTACTTTAATTTTCTCTAAAAGTACCCATAGAGAACATGAAATTCAAAGCAAAAATTAAAATAAAACACTTATTTGCCCTAAAATAAATTAGCATTCGTGTATTTTATCGAAAATTGTCATTTTCCTTATTTACTAAGATCGATATTCTTTATTTTTTTAATTTTAGATTTTATTTTATGCGGTTTAGGACTATTTTTTAGAATGACTTAAAGTGGCTTTAACTTTTTTCTCGAAAACCAAGCAACATTCGAAAAAAAATTGTATTAATAATTGCGTAATTATAAAAAATATGAAAACGTCAAAAAAGTCAATAGCGTACTTTTTTGCTCAATAATATAAGTTGCGGTGACCACTGAGACGCCACTGGACTCAATATTAACAATATGGTTAGGGCTAAATAAGCACATTATTACTTTAAATAAATATACCAAATTTTATTTAAATCGGCCTAAGCATATTAAAAATATACAGAAAAAAAAGATTTTTTTCCTAAACTTTAACGCCCTGTATATAGAAAGCAACTCCGGACATAATGTTTATGAAAACTTTTTTTCATAAAATAACAAAGGAAATCCCACCTTGAAGTTTGATCCCATAGTTCTGAAACACCCTGTAGTATATTAAAAATAATTTACGTAATTACTTCATTATTTCTGGTAAATACGTAAACGACATAGTTAATTTAGTGATATTTAGCAAAAACTTAAGTAAAAAAATGACATATTAGGCTAAAAATCACGATAGATATGTGCTAAGGTATTTACACTAAAGCGCTTTACGTTCTGCTCCCTCTATCATCGAATTCGTTGACAAAACAAAAAAAATGTCGAATGCCATGTCAAATTTGTAAAAAAATTGTGTTGTACAACTTTTATAAACATAAATACGATTAGAGGTAAAACAAAATATTCGCAAAAAGACTGATTTTTTGACCTTTGACCTGTCATATTTTGAGTTCCTTACACGATATCATAGGGGATTTTGGGAAAATATTTTGTGTACCAAAATAAGGGTATGTACAAGTATCCAGCTTATTTCGTAAGATCCCGAGGTTGACCCTTTAATTTGGTTAAGATAACTGGGGTAGTTAGTGATTGGAATTTTAGACGAAAAAATGTAGAAAGAGGGAACTCCGACCACAGAAAGGATATAATAAAGGGAGAAAGGCCCCCGTTTGGAGGTGCGGTAACTTTTTTTTGTTACAAAACAAAATACGGAAAGGGGGCCTTGACTTTAAAATTTTTTCCACAAAAAAATTTCATATACTGAAATGGTATGGGTCCCGACTTTGCTTTCTGCCCCGGCCCCAACACCTCTATAGCTACGCCACTGGCCATAAATTTAATACCTTTAGGTCGGTTTCGGATAGACAAATTTAAGTGAAATTGACCAGTTTTATAAACACCATTTTTTTAAGGCCTTAAGCTTAATACTAATATTACTGCTAATACTAATAATAAAATTCAATTTAGGTTTATCAACCGGGCCTAACTTTTTAACCGCGTTTTTGAGAGTATTAAAAATTTCCGTCGGACGGCGGTATCAATCGATAAAATAAACGCCGCCGGTAATAGTAACTTAATTTAAATTTTAAGCGGTTTTCATATAGGTAAAGAGATAATACCGCCGAAAGACGGTTTTCTTATAATTCAGCAATGCCGCCGCGCCGGTGGTCGTTTAACCAGTGCCTTTTTAACATTCTCGTATAATCCACAATTTATTTTAAATTTTATATTACAACCTAAGCAAATTATCAGGCGCAGCATAATAAAATTAAAAAGTAAAAACAATCCCAACAAAGAAAAATCACAAATCTATTATTATGCCAAAATTCCCTTCGCGAGAATGGAGAGACCTCACTGGGTCATAATTTAGCTTGACTTAAATGCATTAAAACCGAAAAAGGAAGCACATATTCGCAATTCAGAAAGTTCAAAAAGACTCATTATCGTACCACGGTCAATGCCTGCAGGCAACCCTTGATACGTTGATACTTGATCATATTGTTTTTCGCTTTCGCAGCCATGTGTCTTTGGCAAAAGCGTCAAAAGATCTTATTGTAAAATATACGCATTGAATAAACTTGTTTTGTTTTAAATTTATTTAGGTTAGGTGATATTAACGTATAATAATATGTAAAATAACAATGGGTCTAACTGGGCAAAAAATATATCAATGTAAAATGAGTGGTGGTTTGAAACATTGAAAAACGATTAAAAAAAGGGACGTCCGAAACCCGCTCTGGAACTAAAACCACGGAAGAAAAAAGTTATACCGACACGGATAAAAGAAGTACTTTAAACCGGTAAAAATAATTATGATATAAACATTTTTAAACTTAAATCAGTATTAAAAGTTTTATAAAGTCGGAAAGATTAAAGAGAACATGATTAAAAACCATCATTCTTTTAAGCGGTTGTAGAAAAATGCTATTTTAATATTTTATGCTGCCGCCACACATTGGGCGAATTTGTGGCCGAATTATTCGTCAAAACATTTGGCAAACTATTTGTAAATAATATATGAACTGTCAGCTGATTTAAAACTTGAGTGTTTTTTTCGTAATATCTTAAAAAATATGATATACAGGTTGAAAATAAGGCTTGGATTGAAAAATTTTGAATTTTTTAGGGCTCTATACACATTTTTACTCGAAACTATGCCCGATTAAAATATGAAATCTCGTTAAATAAAGCTGAAAGCGACGCATTCTGTATGGAAATAAGTGTGTTAAAAGTTGGGCCAATCTGCAAAGCGAATGCAGACGAACTACCCGTCCACATAATGGTTGTTTGCACCCCTTATTTTGTTTTGGTCGTGCAGTTGTTTTTTCTAGACTTACAATATTTAAGTTGTATCAATAAATATCAAATTATTGTTTTTTTTAAATACTTTTTCCACTTGTAATAAACACCAGATAAATCATTAAAACCAAAAAAAAAAAAATAAACAGCTGATTTTGACACTTATTTTTTAACACCCGACTAACCCTGGCTTCAACCTGGGTCAGCAGGATCCAACCCGAGTTAAGGATCCGATCAATTTATGAACGCGGGTAGAGACTGTCCGATCCTTTTTAAACGGGTTTTATGGATCGGGTTAGCCCGCTTGTGATTGCTCCGGTTGTATGGGAATGTGGCAATCACCGGAGTAAAGCAGTGAAGATCGCGCCCATAACTTGAATGGGAGACCGGGGCGCATTTTCATATGTTACCGACAAAAACAGGCGTTCGGTTTGCCGAATACGTCTCATTAAGTTGCCGACGTATTCCTAGTTTACGTCTGTAACATAGACAGAATAAAATAGCCCAACTGATAAAGCATATTAACATGGAAAAAATATAACAGTTTGTTTTACTGTAATTAAGAAAGGGAAATTGTTTATGCTAATTTCACTCATTTTTCCTTACAGAAATATCGAATTTAATCAACGATCAGTAACGAATATTTACTGCAACTGTTTGACATGCTAAAGAATAAAATGTCTGGATCATCTCATTTATGTTACAGACGTAAACAAAAATACGTCGGCAACTTACAGATAGGTATTCGGCGACTCGAGCGCTTTTTCCGTCGGTAACATATGAAAATGCGACCGGGGCACGCGGTCACGACAGAAAATATTTTCTGCCGTGACGCGGTGTTCTGCCCGGCCTAGTCGACCGAAGCAGCAACCATCCAAGTTATGGAATGCATGATGTGGGAATAAGAAGGGTCAGGGCACAATAAGCCTTAAGGTTGCATTGCACCACCTAGGGGGGCGACAGTCGAAACCTGGATGGGATAACCCCGAAAGGGTGGTAAAAAAATGCATCGGGTTAACCCAAGATCAATATTTGAAAATGTCCTAAATATCTTACAAGGCAGGATCTTGCGCATGATGACGTTTATCATGTGATCCTACCTCTGATGTAGTAATGTAAAAAATTGTAAACAAAGTTGAAACCATACGTTTGTATTCGTGTTTTTAAACTGGGATACATACGGTCATGCAAAACTCATATATGGCATGCGACTCAATGCCCGATTTTAGTATTTTTTTTATTTATATTTGGACACCCACTTGAACGATAACTATAACAGGGATAGAAGAAAATCTTGTATAAAAGTTGTGAGTTTTTTTAAATCTCTTATCGTTTAAGCATAATGAAAAAAACATTTAAAAATTAAAAAGTTAAGAAAAATTCTAAAGTTTAATTTTTTAAAATGCAACACTATAGTTTTATTTAAAATGAAAGGTCTATTCATCCTCCTTTTAAAAATACATAGTTTCCTCTCGCATTTTATTTAGCTGTTTTAAAAATATTCTTAAGTTTTTAATTAAAAATTCGATTAATAGTAAATTAGTTTGTAGTAATTTATTTTGAAATTTTTAACGCGACTTCTATCATTCTACAAATAGTTTTGCTTAATTACTCTTACGTTTAAATTAATCACTGATCACACCACCCGCTGCCAGAACTGACGCTGAACTGACAAATAAATCTGAATCGTGTATATCGAAAGTTTCATTCTATATTTGCTCGCATGCAGGCGCGTTTCAGTTTTGCATGAGCGTCTGTACCCCGGCTATAACAGTTTTTGTTTGGCCCTTTACTTTGCTTTTTGTCAGTTTTATGACTTTAAAACTAGTTAAAGTATAGGATAATTTGTTTTAAAGTCCTTTAAGCAGTGGTTTATACATAAATTCCGTTTATGCTAATAATAACATGCATTTTCAACAAGTTAACATCAATTTCTATGTTACTATAAGTATTAACTGTAATATTAATTATTCTTAAAGTTTATTTTTGTAATATTTACCTGATATTTAAAAAAGGGCGGAAATTTACCAGGCTTTCTTAGGGCTTTAATTTAAATATTGCAGGGAAAAACTCATATTGCTACGTCATTGCGCATGCAGACCTAACCAATTTACAATCGCTGTTGATCCTACTTTGTATTCGTTTTATAATGCCTAAATATTTTACGAGAATTCTTTTGAAAAAATATCAGTTTTACTTCTATCAGTTCTATCACTTGCAAGTGATCATGATCATTTGATCGCGTAACAGATGTCATTTGAAATATTAAGAATGAAGTTAGCCACCGAGGTTTTGAAAGAATGGAATCAGTTTCACTTTCATCAGTTTAATCACTGATAATTACTCGAAAGAATATTATTTTAAACTGATAAAGCTGCATTCACTAAATTCAGAATTTGAAAGGTGTAGATATTATGTAGAACAGTAATGTTGGCTCCGTTTGCCAGATGTCCAAATTTTTTGCTACATGTAATTTGTGTTTTTCTTTTATAAATGTCCCATTTATTTATTTTTGCAATAAATTGCTCACGCCAAATTTGATACGTTACACATTTTTATAATTCCATTTTTACTAGTTGCTCAGATATGAAACACCACATTTTCTGTAAATAAAACAGAGGCATCCAAATAAGCGCCTATCCCAAGCAGTAAGCTAAAGTCATTTTAGGTCATTTTTGGTCGTTTACTGACGTCTTTTGAGGTCCTTGAAGTGACGTCTTTTTGACATCACTTTTTGGTCATGCTAGCTCATAAAAATTAAATGACGTCATGTTTAGAAAACCCGCCAGAAATTTTGTGACCTTCATCAATTTTAGGCAAAGAACCAATTTTAAAACGGTATTTCCCAATCGGTTATGTTGACGTTTAAACAATGTATTGTACGTCAAAGTTGTCACCAATTATTACCGCGGTTATGATTGGTTGAAAGCTTTAAATTGATAATTATATGATTCGTGTAAAAATCTATCCTAAATATCATATGACAGAAAAATGGGACCAATAATTTTGGTTGTCATCACGTGACATAACACATCCATCCAATACTGTCTTTATGGAAAGCCTATCAACTATCAGGTATGTTTAGTCTATAATTAGAAATATAATTTTAATAAATAATATATTGTATAACTTAGCTTTTGAAAAAAGTATAGATGTCAATTTTTTTGTCATCCTAAAGACGTCAATATGACGTCATTAACGCGACGTCTTCTGACTGTGACTTAGGGAAGTAATTTTAACGTCATTTTGTCGTCATTTATGACGTCTTTGCTGACCAAAAACAACCAAACATGACTAAACAGGGACGGTAATAAGACGTCAGCTTGCTGCTTGGATAATGATCATTAAAATCGCTAAAGCTTCGTATTCAAAATTTGATGTTTGAATGTTATTGCGTACGTTAGTACGTACTGTTTTTGTTATTTTAAATAAAATGCATCGGTAGGATCTTACATTTTCTAAATTTAGTCCTTACCAGTAACAACGAAATGAAATTTTCCCAATTGAATACGTACAGCACAAAACTGTGACATCTGGCAACAGTATCGTAATCAGTATTAACTAAAAAATCTACATGAACACAAAACTTTTAGATACCAAATTTGATATACTGGGTTAGTAAAAAGTACTACAACTTTTAAATATCTTTAAGAGCGCTAAAACTACACTTACCAGATTTGGTATCTAAAGGTATTTTCAACATGTGGAATTAAATAGTGATATCGGCACTGCTCCCAGATTTCCCAGTTTTGTGCTACACATATCTTTTTCAGTTTTTTAAATGGTATTCCACATTTTTTGTTATTGCATTTAATTGGACGGATTAAATTAAGTAAGTGTCTAAAGTATCAAAATTCTCTCTGCATTAGTTGTTGAGATATGATACACTACACTTTTAGCAAAGAGTAATTTAGGGTCTAATTATCTTTAAAACCGCTAGAGCTATGTTTACAAAATTTGGTATTTAGGGGTTTTTGGCATGCCTAATTAATCAGTGATATCAGCGTTGTTGCCAAATTTTAACAGAATGGTGGAGTTGTCATATCTCGGTAAATGGTTAAGAATAAATTTTGATAAATTTGAATCTTACAAAAGTTATTACGTTTTTTTATTGCAACTAAAATAAATTGGGCATTTCATTTAAAATACTAAAAATATTACATGTAGCGCAAAACTGGAAAATCTGGCAACACTGAAAGTATGACTGTTCAATTTTTCTTGCCCAGAAACCCTTAGATACCAAAATTTGTGAGTGATAGAGATATTTAAGCGCATCTGAACTTTTTACCTAAAATGTGGTGTTGTCATATCTTAGCAGCTAGTAAAAGGGAATTTTGAAAATTTGTGAACTTATTGAATTTAGCCTGCACAATTTATTGCAATGGAAATAAATGGGACATTCCATTCAAAAAAATGCAAAAGATACGTATAGCACAAAACAGGAAAATCTGGCAATGGTGAAAATATTACTATTGAATTCTTTATACCTGGATACCTTCCAGATAAAAAATTTGGTAAATGTATTATAGCTTTAGCGGTTTTAAAGATATATAAGAGTTGCAGTACTTTTTACTAACCCAGTATGTAGCTTCAGCGGTTATAAAGATATTTAGGAGTTGCGGTACTTTTTACTTACCCAGTCTTTCGTAAAACTCTTTCCTTCAGAGATATTGGCTCCCAGAGAGCTCTAATTAAGTACATATTTTAAGGCATAATTATAACATAAACATGAGGTTTATCTAAAGATATTCTACTTTTTAGGGAACAAACGGAGAACGAAAATAAATACGAAATAGGTTTGGAAGAACTTAAATTAATAAAGGGTGAAGATGATGACTTAAAGGATGAGGGAACCAGGTAAGCATGAGTCTTAAAAATATCTGCAGACTGACCAAAAGTTCATTTTTCTTTTAAAAACTCATTCTTTTTTTTTTTTGCTTAAAAAGAAATATTAAAATATTGTCGGGCGGGCATATGCATTGAACTCCTTAAAACTTTGTTTCGGTCATTTTTGTAAACTTTTAACATGAATGCGAATGGCAAGTGAAAAATTTTATATCCGATGTAAACTAAAGTACATATTAACCCTAAAAAATAAAAATAATAATCATAACCTAAAAAGCTTATTGGCCTGTATCGCAACGGTTTGCAAACCTACATTTTCTTGAATCTCATATTTATATTGTCATTTTCAAATACGGTTTAAAGCAGTGAGACGAATACGGTTAGCAAGAAAATTTAACTTAAAACATGTAAAAATTTTTGATCCTAATCATTTTCTACTCGTAACTAAAGACGAGTTTTCACATTTGTGTATAAACTTAAAAATTATTATTTAGTTATTTATTAGTCTCAGTAAGTAGAATACAAAAAAATACTTTTTTTTCATGTTAGTTGTACCAAAATATAGACAGTTTTTTACCATAACCTATAAGAAAATTATCCTAACAAAAATAAAAATACAAGTTAAGTCGGGTTTAGAAATAAAAATAATTTTAGCATTAGTATTAGCATTAGTCACAAGATTCGAGAACATACATTTAAATTAAAATGTTTATAACTCAAATACATTTTTTTTAGTCGTAAGAAACGACCTTGAAACTCTAAAATCCAAAACTTAATACAAAAACAAGAAATAATATTAATTGCTTATGTGCCATAAAAGCATTAAAACCAGTAACTCCCTTTTATTTAAGTTTCATTATTATTATTTTTTAATATTAATAAATGTAAACATTATTCTTTATTAATACTGAAGACCGTTGAGATGCATTAATTAAATTATTAATAACAAATTTTATCTACGATTACGATCGCGTTTATATACTAGCAAGCCTTTGTGTGTGTCTGGGGAAGTGTTAGGCCCCTCTGATTAGCCTGGTTCTTTGAAAAAATTATGTTATTATTGAATTTGTTTCCTTAGATTATTATATAAAAATCAAGACTGAGATTGTAAGTACAAGGTTACATTATTTTTTTGGAAGTTTTAAAGCGCCTGATATAAATTATGGCCGCCGAAATGAGTCTGATATCAGACAAGTATTAATAATAAATTTTTAATAATATTTTCTTAAATATGCATAAAAAAACAGCACTAAGATTTTAAGAAAAGTAAGTGCTAGTTTATCTACCTTTAGCACCTGGTACCTGTAAATTGGCCGTCGCCTCAAGCTAAAAATATTGCATACACGCATGGTATAAACCAGTACTACATTATTTAGTATATTTTATTTCTGAGAAAATAAGTTAGGTTTGGCCGCCCTGGGATCTTGGACCATAAAATTAAATTCTGATCAAAATGGATGCTTTAGTAGGCCCTGGAGACAAATGAAAAACAGGTTTAAAGATCTTTCCATGCACATTTAAGTTCTAGATTGTATTTTTATTTTTTTTAGGGTAATTTGCTTATGAGTTATGATTAAAATTGCCTAAATTTTGAGTAAAATGTTTAAAAAAGTGGTTAACTGTTTTTACTCGCTAAACTAATAAAATAATAAATGTCAATGACATTACAATAATTCGATAAATTGAGGGGTAATTTTTAAGTTTATGTACAAAATGTGAAAACTCGTGATCAGTTATGAGTAAAATATGATTAGGATCAATAAATTTCACCATTTCTGAATATTTTGACGTTTTTGTTTGGTAAAATATTAAGAAGATTTTTAGAAATAAACCATTGCAACATCAGGTGAACTGGCGAAAACCTATTTTTAAATTGTTTGCTCTAGTGTTTAAAAAAATAAAAATACATTTTTTATTTTGACTTAAACAAATGGGGTTTAGTTAAATAAAGCTGGGTTGGTGAATAAAATGGTACATTTGGATATTGTTTAAAAAAATATTTAAAAAATTGCGAATTTGCTATTTTACAAAATACATGCTTCAAACTTTGTACTTAGGGGTAGAATTAAATTCTATGCACTTTTTACTTCTAGAGTTTTTGATATTTTGTGACTTAACTCTACTTTTTCGTGATTTTAAATTTGTTTTTCAAATTTCCCGCCGTACCGCTGTTTACATGACATATGTTAAAATTGATTTTTAGGTCATCGGACATTCAGAAGCGATCGCCAGAAAAAAATCGGAAGTTTTCTTAATAAAAAATTCCCTTATGTTGCAAACATATTGCCGGTCACTGTAGAATATAGCTTATGACAGTGCCTAAAATGCACAGACTCAAAATTTGCATTTTTGAGTATAAAAAAACAAGCGGTTAGATTTAATTATTTGTTTGCACTAAGAGTGCACCCTAAGATATTGGTAAATACATTTTGGCACTGTCAAAATATACAGGAGTAGAAATATCAAGGTGGTCCTAGAGTGTCCTTTTGCTATGCTGTCTAAGTTAGCATTATTTACTTCAGAGCAAATAAAGAGATCAGTTTTATTAACTTGTTCAAACGTATACAGCTCAAAACCAAAGGTACCATTACTAGCCAGAGGTCTTAAAACTGTAGATATTTAGGATCTGCTTATACAAGGTAGCGCACCATAAACGCCTCGATCTCTGCTCAAAAAAGATCCATATCAAACTTATATATTTTTTTATAAAACACTCTGTATATTAAATTTTTTTAGATCGTTAAATTAATACTAAGTTGCTTTTATCAGCGATCTTTATACCAAAAATGTAAGGTTTTCAGATATTTAAGATTTTTCGAAAATTTACGACAAAACAAAAGTTAAATATAAGCTATCTTAGTTTATTTTATTTTATGTACAGGGTGTCTTAAAAGGTCTGTACAAAATGCTACCACAAATTCCTTGGACCAAAATACAACGATCTAACAGAATTTACCTTAGTCGAAAAGTTGATCATTTATGCATAGTAAAAGTATAGTTCAAAACACATAGTTTTTTACCCCGTATATTTTGACGGTACTAAAATGTGTTTTTATCTTTGGTCTAAGCCTGCACAATAATAATAATAATAAAAAAAATAACCGTTTGTTCTTATTTTATTATTACATTATAGCATATATCTTTGCAACAAAAGATGTTTTGAAAAGCCTTTAGTAACACAGAAAATGAATCAAAATCATAGGAGGTACTCAAAATCTCAACTTAGCAAATATCTACCTTTGAGTCTCTATAACTTTAAAACTACGGGTAATTGGATATGGTGCCTTCGAGAACAATTGTTCAGGGCGTCAAGATCAACAACATATCAAATTAAAAAAATAAATAAATAACCGAAAGCCGTTTTCCATAATGATCGACCGGGGTTCTTTTATTTGTGTTTTGTCGTTGTGTCTTTCTCTATGGTTTTATCGATCCATCTCTGTATTTGCAGCCATTTCCGAGATCCCTGTACTAAACATCGAAAAAGCTCACCCTGTATTTATATTTAATAATAATTATTTGTAGGTTGTTACAACATAATAATGAAAAAGAAGTTATGGATAAAAATAATTCAAATTCTAAACTGGTTGCCCACACTAGACCTATAAAAGTAACACCACATAGTTGCTCGGAATGCTCCTATGTCACATTTAAGAAAAGTAACCTGCAGACACATTTACTTCGACATCAAAATCCAAAAGAAGAAGAAATGTATCACTGTTCTCAATGCGATTTTAAATCAAAATACAAATCGGCTTTAACCAGGCACGTCGTACGTCATAAAGTTATTGAAATGTACAAATGCAACCAATGTGAATACCAAACCAGGTTTAAAGATAATTTGAAAAGACATATTAATACTCATGATGCTGTGGCGCAAAATTGTTCTTTTTGTACATATAAAACATTTAACCCAACTTTTTAGAGAAGCATATTCTTCGATGTCACAAGAGTCGAAGTGAAATTTACATGCTACAATGCCATGAATGCGATTTCCAAACAGGAAGTAAACGTGATTTTCTGAAGCACACTTTCACCCATGGAAATACCGATTTAAAGTTGTACAGGTGTGATCAGTGCGAATTTATAACAAAGCGAAGGTTTCACTTGAAAAACCACGTAATTAAACTTCATAAAGGTATTAGCAACATTGATATATACAAATGTATTAACTGTGATTATCATGGCTCGCGTAAATGTGACCTAGAACGGCATATGCTTCGGAAACATAACCAAGTAATTTCATTGTGACTATTTAAAGAAATAGAAAGGCATACTGCATGATCATAACAGTGATGTAATGTCGTGTCACATATGTCATTGATAGGGCCGCCGAGAGCCGTGCTGCGCCCGGTACCAGTCAAAGTTACGGGCTCTCCATACATACTACTTTAAAAAACAATAACCCTTAAAAAAGTTGAAAAGCAAAAAAGTCCTTACCTTAAAAATAGCAGTTTATATGTGATATTGTGCAAGCCTTTTTAAAAGTTTATTTTATTCTTTACATTACTTCTACGTTTTTCATCCCGCGCGGGCACCCCTATCACTGCGGGCCCCGGTAATTTGTACCGCCTTCATCGCCTTCTCGTCGGGTCTGGTCATTGAATTATGCTTTTTCCATACTGTATTGACGGTAAGATCATATCTTATCGTGGCTTTTCGTGTTATTCACCATGGACCCGGTACACCCATTTTGGAAAGTTCCTGTGAGCCAGGTGAATTACGTCAGTGGAGGGGGACCCGGTGATTGGCATCAAAAACAGGAGTTTCTTTTTTAGCTGTTCAATTAAAACTAAGATTTCTTTTGGTGACTAAAGTTTTTAAAAATAGCGTTGTGTGCGCGAGCGAATGGTGTATACCTTTCAGGGCCTCCGTCAGTTGACACGCATTATGTCGACAATATCACAGTGAACAGTTTGTTCAATTATGTGCATTAAACGAAGATGCATGAGTTTGATAGTAGTATAAGTATAAAACGTCTTTTCTCTACATTTGTTAAAAAATGTATATGTCGCAGGCTTTTTGTAAAATTAGTCTTATTATAATATACCTAGGCTTTTATAATACGCCTGGGCACATTGTAAAACGATACGAATAATTAAGAATCTCACGATTTACCTAATAATTTTAGGCATAATATCGTACGCCTACACCTTGTTAGGCGTATTGTTAGAAATTAGTCTTAGCGCGATTGCTTCAGAATCTGACTACATTAAATCCGTCGTATTATATTACGACTGCGGTATGTCATGCGAATTGCAAAGCATTGTAATTTGATTGGTTCGAAGCGCTATGGACGGTCATGCAAAACTTAATAAAGCAAATTAAAGAAAAAAAGTTTTAACTAACTAGAGAACTAACCATGACCGCCTCAATATGACGTTATGTTCAAAAGCCCATATGAAATGTACTAGCAAATGTCATAAAAGTGGACCATGCTGTAATAAATAATCCAAATCTATAATTTGTATTTTAAATAGTTTAATAAAGTTTAAAATGTTCAAAGTCAATGATTAAAATACAATTTGGCTGACATACTGTCAGTCATATTATAAGAGAGAGATGTATTGATTAAAGTCACATCAACCCGTGTGGATTTTTTAGTGTCTAAATCATACCACGGATTTAATGCAGTCGAGTTCTAAAACCATCGTGCAAAGTCTAATTGGTAAGAATAAGCCTAACAAGGTGCAGGCGTATTAGGCGTATAATATTATTCCTAAAATTATTGGGTAAATTATGCGATTCTTAGCGTTTTACAATACGCCTAGTCGTATTATTAAAGCCTAGGTATATTATAATAAGACTGAATTTACAATAAGCCTGCGACACGAGTTCTACATATTAAATTTTAGTTTCTCCTAAGCCAAAACTAAGGAAAATATACCGGTATGGAAACCAAACCGTCGACCATAGGCAAAATCATACACTGAATCCCTTCCACCAACTTGCTATGTACTCTCCTCTCTTGTATATTCAAACAGAACGCAATCAGAGGCTCCTGGCTTACCTCGCTTCCGTCTGCCGTCCGCCAAATAGGACGGCGATGCGATCCCATCTCGAATATTTCCTATGCTCTTAATTTCCTATGGTTGGCCAGTTCGTTTCTACATCTGTATACATTTTTATTTAAGTTTGATTTTGTAGAAATTAAAGCATTTTCCAAATTTTTTGGCAAAAAATTAATGATTTTTATAAAGGGCTTAATTTAATTGATGGGTAAAAAAAATGGGTTATTATTTCTTGGCTTATTTTATAAAGAAAAGTTCAAATGAAAATAGTTCCTAAATCTCTTGATTTTTAAGCTACAGTGTGTTCAAATTTTAAGAAAATATTTTTTTCATATCATAATCAAAACTGTTTCAGATATTTTTATAAAATTTGGCATTTTTATTGGAAAAGATTTTTAATTATTTCTACCAGTGGCGTCCGAAACAAGATATACTGGAGATTTTTCAAAAAATATACAGTGTTTCTAAACAAATGCGAAATATTTTAGAAGGTGATTTCTTGTTCACAATAAAAGGTAGTTTGCTTCATAAAAATGAGGTCAAAAGTCAACCATTTGGAGATATCGCGAAAAAATTAAAATTAAAATTGTCTACATTTTTTATATGTAAATAAAATATAAAAACATTAACTACCGAGTAATGTCAAATAAATGAGTATTACAAATGCCTTAATAGGTAAAGGCAGATAACAAGATTTTTTTATAAAATAAATTAACCAGTTCCGACACCTTATGATTTACAATTTATTTTTTTATTTAAAATTGGTAACTTTAATACAGTAAAGTACAAGAGTACCAAAAAAGATTCTAAATGAACCGGGCTATTCAAATTTATATTTTTTAAGGTCATTACCTGTATATCTTTAAATTTGGTTAGCAAGAACGACAGAGGTAGTCTATTTTCATCAACTTCATTTTTTCTGGAAAAGTGCAAAAATATTCAAAAAAATATTTCTGTAATTATTGCAATATTTCCATAAAATTTTATTATTTTAGCACTTTTTGCCGTTTTTGTACCGCAATATATCTCTAATTACCCCAGTACAACTAGCAGTATACCCGGGACAAATTAGCTAAAAATCTCATAAAATCCGCTGGGCCAAAAGACCTCAAATTCGGTACGCCATCTTAAAAATCGGTACTTTTTTTATAAATCACCCTGCATCTTGGAAAATATGACATATATATAAAAAAAGAGAAAGTAATATAAAAGCATAAAAAAAACACATAATACCGCAACAACAAAAATTAAGTAGATCATAATTACTGAGAGAAATAATCATATATTATATCACAAGACCTATAAATTTAATCGATTAAACTACCCAAGAATATTTTAAGTAAGATTTTTTCTTGGAAAATAGTTAAATGTACAATAATTTAATAAAAATACGGGACGGCGCAGTGGTCGACGGTTTTTAATTTGAAATCAAAAACTCGACACCGCAAAGCGGTCGAGGATTTTTTAATCATTGTTCATGAAACTAGTTGCCAAACTAATCTTACAAAAAATATTTGGGTAGGTTAATCGATTTAAATTTGTGGATCAAGTGGTATACGGCTAGATTATTTCCTGGAAAACTTACATTAAAGCCAACAATACAGAATTTTACTGATAATAAAGTTTGACATTTTCTTTCAATTTTGACAACTAGTTTGGAATACAGAAATTTATTCACGGTTAAACAGCACATGTGGTTTAATGGTAGGGGAGCCCAAGAGGGGATTTCGGGATTTACTACAGCCGCGGCAAATTATTATACCTTAGGATAGCTTGTACCCGGGTAAGTACCTTCACCAAATATGAGCTTCGTATACAGGGCCAATCATAAAAAACAAAAATATATCCATCAAAAATTGTCGAGCGCGTCGGATTAAGATAGGGTGACTTAATTACATGCTAAACAGTGTATATTTCACTATCAGACAATTTGAAAGTGATGAAAAAGGAAACAGAGGGCTACAAAAAATACGTCAGTTTAACATTTTCGAGCGTATCGTTGGTAATAAAAATTTATAAAAAATTACTATTTATTATTTATTAGATCTAATAGTTTTTAGGTGAATTGTCAATTTATGAACATAAATTTGGTATGGAGCAAAATGTATTGATTATGTAAACATAAAATGTAATATATTTATTATTATTTTACTATTTTTTTTATTTCCTTTTTACAATGTATCAAAATCTCAGACTTAGATTAACATACACTGTCGACATTGTAGACAAGACTAAACAGTTATGTAGAAAGAAATACTCTCTCTAAGGTGTAATGCGTCATGGTACAAAAAAATAATAAAACAATAATTTCATAAAGTGTATACACGGATGAGAACTATACCTGTATTTTTTAAATATTTAAAAAAAGTTATTCTTCATAAAAAAATTTTGAAATGGTAAAAACTATAATAAAAAATGCCGTTGGATATAGAGAGTGGTCGAAAATCGCGAAAATATTACTCTGAAAAATGAAAAAATCAAAATAATATATTTTAGAAACTTCCTTATTAAAAAGCATATAAAAGTAATTAAAAGTGTATAATAAAATCTTTTTGTTTGGTAATGATCCTTAATTAAATACTGTACTAATTACAAACGTTTAGAAGAATCTTCTTATGATATACAGGGAGATTTTAAATTACACTTGGTAATAAATGTTTTCATAACTTTATTAAATAAATATTTACTTTTTGTGTTACTTCTTACATACATATTAAATAAACTTGATAATGTTGCATATACGAGTAACAAGTAAAATAAATTATTTATGATTTTTTTTCAGTTAAAATTTAACTTTTTCCTAGTAATTTTAAGCGACAAAAAACAAAAAATTATTAGACCTAGTTTATAATTTTTTTATGCTGTTTCCGATGTTATATTTTTTTGGTGATTTTTAACCAGCCTGTATAGTATAGTGCGATTTTTTTATAGAATTTAGGATTTTAGGTGAAGCAAAAATTTTTATGACAAATAACATAAAAATAATAAATAAAACATCTTACATTTAGAGTTTTTCTCTTTGACCAATATACTTACCAAGTTGTGTTATTGTTTAACTTAACAATAAAAGTCAATTGAAATTAATAAAGACCTTTATTAATTAAATTCAACTAAACGATTATAAAACGAATCACCGAGCGCCATGTTCATAACTTCAGTATATCCGCCTGTAGGGGGCAGACCTAATCAAGTAGGCACGTAGGCCTAATAGGGTATACACAGGCCAGAATCATATATAATACACAATATACACAGGCCAGACTCATATATAATACATCCTTTCCCTTTCAAGATTACAAATTTAATCTGACTACAGGTTTAACAATTCTCCCTGATCTAGTTTTATTTTGAAACTTGGGTTCTAAACTGGACTTAACATTAAAGTTTTTAGCAGTCTCACTATCAACGACACTTTGTCTAGGTAAAACACTTGGTGAAACACTACCATTAAACTTATCAGTCTCTAACATAGATTTTGGCATATTAATATCAGAATAATCATTTTGTACATTAAACTTATTATAAGACTCTCTAAGATCTAAACGGT
This sequence comes from Listronotus bonariensis, assembly GCA_014170235.1. Classification (NCBI taxonomy): domain Eukaryota; kingdom Metazoa; phylum Arthropoda; class Insecta; order Coleoptera; family Curculionidae; genus Listronotus; species Listronotus bonariensis. The sequence continues at coordinate 31,645 of JACEGR010007622.1, forward strand.
TTCTTCTTACAATTTCACCATTCTGTACCTGAACATTGTAGGACCTAGGACTAACATGCTTACTAACAACCTGACCATGCTCCCAATGTCTTTTAAAATGATTAAAAACATTGACATTTTGACCTGGGTTCATTTCTGTCAAAGGCTTAGCATTTTTATTAAAATAATTTTCATTTCTATTAGATCTATACCTTAATTTTTCCTGAACATTTTCACAAAGTACAGGTTTTAATAGATCAGCAGAAATAGGTAACTTAGTTTTGCTAATACGATTCATTAATAATTGAGATGGCGAATAATTAATAAATTTTAGAGGAGTATTTCGATATTGAAGTAATGACTCGAATATATCTTTTTCTCTTCAAGAGCTTTTTTAACAATTTTCTTACTAATATCAACTCCCTTCTCAGCTAAGCCATTGGACTGAGGGAAATTTGGACTTCTTGGCAAAATTTTGAAGTTCCAATCTTTAGCAAATTCTTGCATTGACAAACTATTAAAAGGAATATTGTCACAGACTAAAACGTCAGGACATCCAAACTTGGCAAAAATCGATTTTAACTTAAGCATAACTTCACTTGAGGATTTATTTTTAATTGAAACAAGTTCTAGCCAATTTGAATATGAGTCATAAACTACTAAATATATGGAGTTTGCATAGGAAAAAATATCTGCTGAAACCCTCTCCCATGGTCTTTCTGGAATGTCATAAGGTTTTAATGGCTCTTTGATATTTTTTCTGGCAAATTTATCACAAATTTTACATTTTCGAATGAAATTCTCAATGTCTTGACACATTAATGGCCAGTAAAATATTTGCCTAGCTCTCAATTTAGTTTTATCCATGCCAATATGGCCCTCATGAAGTTTTTTAACATCAGATTACGACAACTTTGAGGCACTACTAATTTATTATTAAAAAATAAGAGATTGTCACAAATAAGAAGATCTTGTCTAATTTTATAATACTGATTTAATGACAAAGGAATTTTACTTTTTTCTGGCCATTCACTATTTAAGAAGTTTATAACGGTCATTAAGTCTTTATCTTTAACAGTTGCATCTTTTAAAAGTGTTTTTAGATGCTCAGAAACAGGTAGATAATTTGCAAGAGTGTGTATTAAGAATTCTAATTCAGGGTTATTGTCTTCCGTAGTATTTAGAAAAGCTCTGGAAAGTGTATCAGCAATGTACAAATATTTTCCTGGCTTATATGTTACATTAAGATCATATTTAAGTAACCTTAATCTTAAACGCTGTAATCTAGGTGTAACAAGATACAAATCTTTTTTAAAAATTGACATAAGAGGCTTATGATCACTGTGAACAAGAACATTCCTAACACCATAAATCAAATAGTGAAACTTTTGGCATGCAAAATCAATTGCTAACATCTCTTTTTCTATTTGAGCATATTTAGCCTCTGTTTTTGTCAAGCTTCTCGAACTAAAAGCTATGGGGTGCCCATTTTGTAACAGGCATGCCCCGAGACCATCTTTGGAAGCATCAGTTTCAATTTCTATATTATCAGCAGGATTAAAAAATGCAAGAACAGGTGCATTCACAAGCAAGTGTTTTAATTGAGCTAGAGCATTATCATGCTCTTCCCCCAAGTCCATTCCACATCACCCCTAGTCAAATGCCTTAAAGGAGCTGAAATTTTGGATAAATTGGGTATAAACTTGCCCAAATATTTTGCCATACCAAGCAGTCTTAATACATCATTTTTTTGTTTTGGTTTGGGCATGTCAACTATTGCTTTAACATATGACTCACAAGGCTCTATCCCTTTTTCTGAAAATAATTGCCCCATAAATTTAACCTGCCTCGATTTAAATTGAATCTTTTGCTTGTTAAATTTAATATTAAAAGCTTTGGCACGCTCAAGAACCAATTTTAAATTGTTGTCATGCTCCTGCTCTGTAGCTCCCGTGACTATCATGTCATCAAAATATATACCAACCCCTTCTATATCCCCAAAAATTTCATAATTCATTTTTTGGAAAACCTCTGGAGCCGATCTTATACCGAAGGGTAAACGAAGAAACTGATACCTGCCAAAGGGTGTTCCAAAACTACAATACTCAGAACTTTCAGCTGTAATTTTCACCTGAAAATATCCATCTTTCATGTCTAACACAGTAAAATATGATTTATTTGATAACTTACTAGCTATCTCCTCAACAGTTGGAATAAGAAAGTGTTCTCTATTTATTGCCTCATTTAAATATTTGGGATCCAAGCAGAGCCTAAGATCCCCATTCTTTTTTCAACAATGACTAAAGGATTGAGCCACTCAGTTGGCTTATCAATTTTGGCTATAATACCATCTTTTTCCAGCTGCTCAAGTTTGATTTTAACTCTAGAATGCAATGCATGTGGTATGCGCCGAATGGGTTGCACATGAGGAACAGCCTCTTTTTTCAACACAATTTTGTGTGCCCTTGGAAATTCCCCTAGACCCTCAAATACCATTGGATACTTATTGACTATGTCACATAAGTTTACAAAATTTGACACTGAATCAACCCTTTTTACTAAATCCAAGTTAATGCATCCACTTAATCCCAAAAGAGGTAATTGACCCCGTTTATCAACTACTATAAATGGTATTTTTGCCCGCTTATCATTGACCTTGCATTCTAGGTTAATCTCACCTACTGGTTTGATCTTAAAACTACTGTCACCATATGCTACAAGGGTAACATTAGTTTTTTCTAATTTACAGAGAAAATTATCTATACAATGAAGTGGAAGTACACTTACTTCAGCCCCAGTATCGAGCTTAAATTGAATATTTTTTCCTTCACACGTCAATGCTTTTGAGCCACATTTTATTACTAACTGACTCACCAATTTTGTTTACAACACCAATTTGCTTTGTTATTGCACTCACAAAAAACTCCTCGTCACTATCACTTCCCTGATGTTCCTGAACCAGTTCATGCACATTTTCCTTTTTCCCATCACTACTTTTCTTGCTCTGGCACACAGAAGCAAAATGATTTCGTCTTTGACACTTTTTACATGTCTTTCCATAGGCTGGACACCTGCCTTTTACATGTTTTGAACCACAATAACTGCATACTTATTTATTGTGTGAATTCTCTGGGTTTTTCCTTGAAGAAGCACTTAAACTAGATTGCTTGTTATACACTGCATGAATTGCTGTATTTTGTTCTTGATCTAAGGCCTTTGATTGTGTTCTGCTGGCTTCTACTGCCCTACAAAATGCAATTGCCTTAGCTAATGTCAGATTAGACTCTCTTAGAAGCTTCTCCTGCACTTCCTTGCTAGCAGCTCCAATCACAATTCTGTCTCTTATCATATCTTCTGGATCCTTATACTTTGTACTGCTTTATTCCCTTTCTCAGTTCTGTTAAAAATGAGTCAAAATTCTGCCCTTCTTTCTGTACAATACTATTAAAGAGAAACCTTTCAAAAATAACATTTTGTTTAGGTGCACAATAGTTATCAAATTCCTGTAATACCAAATCCAAGGTTGCCTTTTTGTATCATCAAAACTATTGAACAATTCCAAGGCATCATCACCAATGAGGTTTTGAAAAACAGCTAATTTTTTTCTTGTCATCTTTACCACTTAAATCCGTTGCCACCAAAAAATTCTCAAATTTTTGTTTAAAAGCCTCCAGTTTTCCGCAATATTTCCTTCTAAATTTAGTTGTTCCGGCGGTCTAAACATCAACTCGGCCATTTTCCTAGGTTATGGTTGACACTAACTAAAAACTCCAAGTTTTCGCGACAAAACAGCGATCCAACACGAAAACTGCACTTATCCAGTCAACCTGACACCATGTGTTATTGTTTAACTTAACAATAAAAGTCAATTGAAATTAATAAAGACATTTATTAATTAAATTCAACTAAACGATTATAAAACGAATCACCGAGCGCCATGTTCATAACTTCGGTATCTCCGCCTGTAGGGGGCAGACCTAATCAAGTAGGCACGTAGGCCTAATAGGGTATACACAGGCCAGAATCATATATAATACAGAATATACACAGGCCAGACTCCATATATAATAAACAAGTTATTAGCAAATAAATTTGGAAAAAATGCGTTTTAGTATGTAGATGCTTCGGCAATATTAGTTCGTTTACTGTGAATCACTATAAAATAGTAATTTGAGGCCTTAAGTATCTTGGATAATAAAACTAAATGAATTAGGACTATAAAGTTATTAAATTTCCTGATTTCATAGCGAAACGTCCCGATTTACGATATGAAACCAGATATTTAATTTTATATTAACCCCTTTATCATCCATTATGTTTTATAAATTATTATTTATACCAAAGACAATTATAGTTAAAACTATAATTGTCTTTGTTTATACCAAAAATTAGAATTAATCTATATATTATATAAAAACTCATTTTTAATTCCCCACATTATGCCAATTCAGAGACACTCAAAAATAATTGATCTTGGGTTTATTCGATCCATGAAAACCGATAAAAAAGGATCATCCAGTCTTTAACCGTATTCATAAATTAATCGGATCCTTAACTCGGATAGGATTCTGTGGTCCTAGGTGAAAGCCAGGGTTAGTCGGGTTAAACAGAAATGTCAAAAGCAGCTGTTTTATTTTTAAGGTTCTAATAATTTATATCGTGTTAATTAAATTGCGGTTATTTGATTGGGTACACGCCAAATATTATCGCTTTTCCTAAAACAAAATAAAGTAACGTATTTTATTTTTTTCTTTATTTTGTTTTAGGAAAAACGATAATATTTGGCGTGTACCCAAACAAATAACTTCAATAAAATGAATCCGCCGAACAAATACAGAACATATCTTCAATCGTGTTTATTACGCGAGAAAAAGGTGTAAAAAACAACAATTTGATATATTAATTCTTTACAGCTTAAATATTGTTAAAATCTTTAAAAATACCTGCACGACCAGAAAGAAATCAAAAGGGTTATGTCTTGTTTGGACACGAAGGCCAAATGAAACAATCCTGTTCAGAAAATAACGAAAATCCCAGTGAATCTTGAAAACAGCTGATTGGATTTACCTCAACCCATCGGACAATATTTGAAAATGCCTGGATGGAGCACCTATCTTTCCCTCCCCTTCCCCAACGGGAAAACTTAAACACACTAAAATTCAATTTGTCCCGACATTGGCTAAATAATTTATGGCAAATCTATTAATGACCAGATTTATTAGGCATTTTCAAATATTGATCCGATTTGTTGGAGTAGATCCAGTCAGCTGTTTTCAAGATTCACTGTGATTTTCGTTATTTTCAGAACACGTATGTTCCATTTGGCCTTATTCATTGGAATCGGTCAAAACAAAATATAACCCCTTGCCTTATTTTTGGTCGGGCAGTTATTTTTAAAAAGTTTAACAATGTTTAAACTCTAAATAATAGGTATCAAATTATAGATTTAAAGAAATACATACAAATACATTTTTACCTTGTAAGAAACACGACATAAATTATAAAATCCTAGGAAAACGAAATGCTGATTCTGACACTTCTTTTTAACCCAACTAACCCTGGCTTTCACCTGGATCAGCAGGATCCAACCCGACTTAAAAATCCGATCAATTTATGAACTCGGGTAGAGATTGGCCGATCCTTTTTTAAGCGGGTTTTTATGGACCGGGTTAACCCAAGATCTATTTTTTAGGCAAGAGGACACTTTTTTTGTGCGTGTATGATTGAAAAATGTGGTGAACTTTTTAGTGAAAAGAAGTGATGTAGGATTTTAAAAGGTAGGGACCTTTTTTTGGTCCACAATAATTTCATGTCTGGGGAGTACCACAGGAGTAAACCGCTTGGGGCATCAGGATGTCTTAATCCGGTACTGTGCCTATTGTGTGCTGCGCAGTGGATAAATTGGAATTTTTTCTTATATCGGCATTTTTTAGGTTTTACCGTAAAATGGTGTAAAACGCAACGATTGTACCAATCGCAAAACATTATTGTTTTTTAACATCCTGTATGCTTCTTGGTAGGTTAACATATTTTTTTATAGGTATCTGGAATCGTCACTTAACGCTTAAAGCACAAAAACCAAATTTGTTGAGATTATAATGCTGTTTGAGATTATATATAATTATTCATCAATTATTAATAGGATTTCGTCCCTAAAAACTAAAAACTTCATCTGACAAACATCCTTAATATTTTTTAAATTTGAGATAAAACTCGTGTGTTTGCAACCGTCCTACTTATAATTTAAGTTTTTTCAGGAGAAACAAAAATGATTTTTTAAATCATAATTTAGCTGATACTTTTTAACGGTAAATTTAAACATTTTTAAAGTAAAAACCATGAACATGGATAAGTAACTGTTTTTAATAATTGTTTAAGTAGCAAAAGCAACAGAACTATGACATCTGATTTAACAAATAAAAAACGAAAATCATTTTGACTTACGTCACTTTTCTTTAAAAATATTGGTCGTTTTTTAAATTAATATAAAGGTGAACTTGAGAAATGCAATTTTATATAAAAAATATGGAAATTATATTACTAGTATTACCAAACCAAGAATTATTTAAAATAAAATAAGTTAAACTTAATATGTTTAACACTCACAACAATAAAAATACTTGAATACAAAACAGGTGCGGTAAATGGAAATTTTACAAAGACTCATAAAATGGCAGATAGCAAAATCATTTTATTTTTGTAAGCGTCTTTTAACTGTAGAAAAATCAGAAAAAAAGGACGGATGTCAATATTTAATAAAAAATTGATGTCTCGAAAGAATATCGCTTTTGTAGTATCTATGCGAAACTTTTTCTGGTAAAGTATAGGATTTTTGAAGCCAATTTAACAAAACAACTAAAATTATGCGTTTTTTAAGTTGTGTCTTTTTATTGGGATGAGCGATATAATGTTAAAATCAGGTAAGCCAAAGAATACATATACCATAGAAGGTTTTAAGTGAAATTTTAGCGTACCCTGAAATTTTAGTACCTACCCTGACCACCAGATAGCGAAGGCCGGTACCGGACCAATCAGAAAATTGGTCGATGCCCATGTGGAGTTTCTATTGGTCAATTGAACTACTTTCGCTATCTGGTGGTCAGGGTAGGTACTAAAATTTTAGGGTACGCTGAAATATTACTTGTGAAATTCTATGGTATAATAATATGTATTCTTTGGCTCTTTAACTACCCATATAACATTTTTTAACGGCCATGTACATTTAATTTACTGGCATTGCCAACACTCTTTAATAGCAAGGCATTGGCAAAAAGGTATCAAAAAGACACAAAAGTGGGCAATTGGCCGTTATTGGTCCACGTGTTGCAGATAATGTAATGGCATCTGTCATTAATAAGCTATGATGAAAAAATGCGTTTAGGATGATGGCATTCATCATTAATAAGTTATGCCAAAAAATGCGTTTAGGATGATGGCTTGAAGATATGTTCTGTATTGATTCGGCGGATTGATTTAATTGATGGTAGTTATTTGAGTACACGCCAAAAGATAAATTAAAAGTACCAAGTACCAAAAAAAATTTAAACAAGTAAAAAGAGAACTAAAAATTGACGTTGTCAAGATAAATTGAATAAAAATAAAAAATTAAAAAAAACATAAAAACTACTTTACAGATAACGAAAGATTTAAACTGACACCACACTTTTACGGGTATCAAAAATACATAAACCTAATATTCCTTTACGTCCTATAGTAAGTTGTATTAACTCACCTACACATCCATTAGCAAAACTTCTATTACCATTTTAGTTCCTTTGGTAAACAATACCAATACGTACATAAAAAATTCTAAACATTTTTTGGAAAAATTGTCGAACATAGACAATAATTAAAATAATACCCAGGTAAGTTTTGATGTTAGTTCTGCTTTAAAAATGTTCCGGTAGATACAACATTAAATATTGTAAGAAATAAATTAGAAAATGATGTCCATCTTAGAGAAAAAAAACACATTAAACATAAACACCCTTCTTGAGCTTAACTTTTTGCGTCAAAACAACATATTTTCAATATAACACTGATTTTTATAAACAAACTTCTGGCATGGCTATGGGTACACCTTTATCAAGATTTTTAAGTAATATTTTTATGGAAAATTTTAAGTCAAATTTTGTAGAAAATTATCAATATACACCCTTAGTTTGGTAGAGATATATATAGATAATATTTTTTCTATATACCAACATGATGAACACTATTTAAATAATTTTTTAACACACATTAATACACAACACCCAACCATTAAGTTTACTTTAGAAAAAGAAAACAACTCACAACTATCCTTTATTGACATTTTAATAATTGACATATTTGACATTTAATGTCAAAGGTTTTAGAATTAAGTAAAAAAGCTAAAATTTTAAAATTTTAAACCTAAATAATAGTTTACTTGTTAAATTTTTTATTTTTATTCAGTTTATCTTGACAACGGTGGCAGACTTCCACCAAAACGTCGATTTTTATTTCTCTTTTACTTGTTTAAAATTTTTATTGTTTTTCGGTACTTTAATTTTTTTTGCGTGTACCCAAATAACTACCATCAATTAGGATGATGGCATCTATTAATAAAAGTTATTGGCAAAAGATAACAAAAATACACGAAAGTGGGCAATTGGCCGTTATTGGGCCACTTGTTGCAGATACTGTGATGGCATTCATCATTAATAAGTTATGATGATAAATAAACATTTATCATTAAATAAGTATTGCAAGTTTTATTAAATGAATGTTTGAAAAGCTAAAGAACATATTTAGAATTTTGTAATCAAAAAGAAAAAAATGAGAAAAAAGGCAGGAAAACTTTATCATAAAAAATTACATAATCTAAAATTTTTATACAGTAACAATAAACCATAAAAAATTAAAGGTATGTAATAAAATTAAAAAAAGATAGTAAATCAAAAGAAATCACTTTAAAATAGTAAGTATTTAAGGGACATTACATAAAATTTTTAGATCCAAAACATAGGGAGGCATACTTTAAAGGAGTTAAATGTTAAAGAAAACACACTATAACATATTTTTTTATTACAATTTTAATGAAATTTGGTATACGGGTTTTTTTCGGCACGTTTCGTTCTCGAGATATTCATCATCAAAGTTGAAATTCAAACTATCCTTATTTTTACTATATTCTTCCTTCTTTTTGCCCTAAATTCTTGATTTAACACTAAATTGGCACACAATATTTCATTTAGCATTAAAAAACCTTCTTAAAACATGTTCTTTTTAATTGATTTTAAGCCTTTCTTTATTAATATAAAAGGTTTGCTTTAAATTAAGTCGTCATGTTTGAAATCATTATACACATAGGAGTATGCATGGTTGCAGCGTTTTAGAGGTAAAATATTTGGAATATAATGAAAAAACATGTACAAGAGATTTTTTAAGGATGTTCATTGATTTGTAACAATAAAAGGTTATGAAAAGGCCATTTTCTTTAAATTATGTAAAAAAAATAAAATAATGTTGTTTAGCTGCCATTATAAATAAAATTTGCCTGCAAAAAAAGGCATGCTTTATTTAATCAGGATTGGTATGCCGTCATTTTTGTATGCTTGCTGGCAATATGCCTGCATGTAAAATTTATTGGCAATGGAGTGTTTATTTAGGGTTGACTTTTTAATGCGTATTAGATGTTGGCATAATATTGCCCGCAATTGCCAATGCTTTACCATCAATGCCAATATAAAATATGTATATTGCCGGCAAATAGTGTTCGCTGGGTAGCGTTTCCCTACCTTCCAAAACTCACCCGGTAGCTACGCCACTCGCCACTGATAAAAAAAGGATATTAAACGTGCCAACAATCCATTACTGTACTTATCGTAAAACTGAAATATTAATGTTGATAAACCGAAGTAATTAATCAAGTTTATGATTTATTTAATAATAAAATATAACAGCTACTGACATTTATTGATAAAAGTACATCAACACTGACGTTTTTTAAATTTTAACTATAGATATTCATCAGTTTAAAAATACAGTTAATGTGATTTTTATCTAAAAGTGAATATCATCTAGTTTAAACGAAACAGTATAGTTTTTTCTTTTGAAACAATTATCCTCTCAGATATTATTTCAATCTTTTTAAACCGGTTTTGTCCACCACACAATACACTAATAACTAGTCTTAAAAATCCAAAACATTGTGTTTTACTTATGCAAAAGCCATTTAGGAAAATTTGGTTTATGTCCATGTTCAACTTTAGTTTAATTACCATCAGAACCTCTGCCTTCCGATAAAGAAAAGTTTCACAAAAATTATTTTTTAGACATAGCGCAAGGTTAGCTTCACCTTCATAATATTTGCGATGAAGGATGTTTACGTGGTTTATTAATTGCGTACAAACTCCAAAAAGTTACATAATGGACATTTGGTTTTTTAAAAACACATTTTTGTTCATGAGGCTGAATATTTTTAAATCGCATCATCTGCATGCAACCCTCAAATTTATTGATACATGGGAATAAAGTGTTATAGTTTGCATAACCTAATATAACAATAGGAATATTAAGAGCATCATTCGGTTCAATTTTTCTATCCAAAATTAAAGATGACATCGATTCTTTTCGACAAGCTTTTGTTAAACATCTTCCACATGTATATTTTCCATTGTCCATAATTAAAATTGGCAAGATCGTAAGATATGAACAGCATGTTTGGCAAACCAGGGTTGTTAATATTTTTCTGATATAATATTTGCATCTTCGTCCATTTTCTAAAAATAAACTTTTATTTGACGTTTTAATATAGGTACTAAAGGTTAATCTACTAAATGTACTACACTGATGTAGATAAGGAAGGGAAGGGTAAAAAATGTTTAAAGGGTTTTTACGAGTATTTATTAAGTAAGTTAGTAAATATGTATTTTTGAAGTATTTTTGCTCTTAAAACATAAAAAAATCTATAATATCCATAAAATAAAACACAAAAAAAAATAAACATATGGAACCAGAACAAAAACTATTTTCTGGAAAACCCCCAATAAATAATAAAATAAACCATTGTAACAAGACCAACATTAAAGAAAAAAAACGACATTTTAGTGAATTTATTATTAAAGTACAGAAAAAAACAATAGTGTAGTACCTATTCAAATAAAACTTTTAGTGTTTGACAGGGATAGTTTAAATTTTATCGTGTTACTTAATTAAAAATTGTCTTTATAAACGGAGACCTAAAATAAAAATTAGCTTTTTGAACCATCTTTATTATGGTGGTATAATATACATGATATTGCATTTCTATCCTGTATCTCTTGTAATCTTAAGAGATAATAAAAATATGAGAACTGATTTAAAAAAACAAACAGAATTAATCCAATAAATTGATATGTTTGTTAATTTTTGTGGGATAAAAAAGAAAAAAGTTAAGATAGTGTAAATTTATAAGTGGACTTCTAATAGTATTTATACTTACTTTATACAAAAGCTAAAAATAATTTTTAAAATTAACAAGTTGTACTAATTACTTTTGGATCATCAGGATGTTGGATGTTAAAAGCATTCATAATTACCTCTATTACAATTTTTTTCTTGCCCTATTGCCAAACCCAAACTTCAAAACAGTTACCACAGGTAAGTTGCAGAGTAAAAAAATTATATGTTTATAAGTGTTGCAAATAATTTTATTGTAATTCTAAGTATGATAGCCCTAATCTACATTAAATTTGCTACAAAGTAGCAAAAAAGTGTAAACATGTTTTTTTATACTTTATTTTATAGCTTACTAAATTTGCCAAAACAAAACAATAAATTAAAATCTGCACCATTTTCTTTTAATAAGGAAAACAAATTGATGGACATCGAATAATTAGATCCTTAAGATGTAATTATTGGGAATTTTTCATGTAGGTATTTGTCGCCCTTATCAAATAAGACTAATAAAAACACTTTTTGTATATATTTTTTTAAATTTAGGCAAAATCGCAAATAATATTACTATTTTTTTATTTATTTATTCATCAACATCACACTACAGAATTATTAATTTCAAATGGTACTTAAAAACGATAATTATAATAGTTTATTCATATTGGTTACAATCTTGTAAAGACATATCAGAAGAGACTCCGTCCGGTGTTGCTCCAAACTCTTCATGTCACACAATAAAAGCCTGATCTCATAAGGTTAGCCAACATAGGAAAAATGAAACTTAAAAAGTAAGTATTTGGAAAACTTATTTTGTACCCGTTTAATCCTTACGATATTTATAGATACAGTGTGGGCCAAATTAAAGTTGCACACTTTTTACCTAATGATAACTTTTTATCTGTTGCGCCCATTTTTTAATTTTTACAGGGCTAATAGGTAGATATGTTTTCTCTAGGTTTGTCAATTTTGATCCAATAGATTTAGTCAGGACCGGACTTTTTCCAAAATAATGCATTTAAGTTAGTTGCAAAATCGAATTTATTAGCTTAGGCTAATCGTTTAATTTTAATTAATTTACTGTTGTGTCAGCATCCAAATCAAGAACCATGGCAACCTTCACATTTTGATTTTCAAAGCACACTAAAAAAATGTTTCCTGTGAAAATCGAGAGAAATGCATGCTTTTTGGGGAGCATCATTTATCAAGAATATTCCTGAATCCTTAAATTATTGACAGATTCGCTTTACCGAATCATTTTCCATGGTTTGTCTATAAGAAAAGGTATTGGCTCAGTTGTAGCTAAACCCTATTTCTTTTGCAACGAGTTTAAATGCATCATTTTGGAAAAGTCCCGTAAGTCCGGTCCTGACTAAATCTATTTGACCAAATTTGACGAACCTAGGGAAAACATATCAACCTTTTAGCCTTATAAAAATAAAAGATAGGCGCAACAAATAAAAAGTTATTGTTACTTAAAAAGTGTACAAGTTTAATTTGGCCTACCCTGTATATAGGAGACCATATAATAGAGCAGTACTCTAGAATACTTCTAACAAAGCAGTTGTAAAGGAAACGTATAGTCCTAGTGTCCACAATGTGCATAGTGGTCTCTTAACAAATCCAAGACGTCTAGAGGTATTAAGAACAATGCTATCAATGTGAATGTTAAATGACAGATCAGAGTGAAAAATCATGCCTAGATCGTTCATGGAAGATACCACCTCCAGCGTCTTCAATGGAGTATAGACTATTAATGGGCTTGGCACACTTAGAAATTCGCAACACCTTACACTTTTTAGTATTAAGATTAAGTTTATTGATATCACACCCCTTGACTAATCTGTTAAGGTCTCTCTGAAGGCCATCTTTTTGGGGTCCCCCGTGAAAAATTTTAAGTTATCAGCGTATAGCAGACACCTTGGATCTTTAAAACAGACTGTCACATGGTTGATAAATTCAAGAAACAAAATAGAACCCTGAGGAACTGCAGAGGTGACAAAAACCTGCTTAGACACAGTTTCATCCAAAGTAACACGTTGGCATCGATCAGTTAAATATGACTTGATACACTTGAGATAATTACCATATATACCCATGTCTTCAAACTTCTTAATTAGCTTAATTAGCAAATCATGACATACGCTGTCAGCATATGGAACTGCTTCTGCAATAAAGACATCAACGTTTTCTATGCTCGGTAGTCCAATTCATTCCCAGTATTTTTGTGCGTTTTGTATAGCCGGTTTTTTTTGGCAATAAGCTTCACACACACACACACGAAAATTGGAGTTTTGGCTACAGATCGCTGCACTGTGCGGCGTAGTCGTAACTTAGTTTTCTATTCCAAAAAAATTGAAGAGCACAAAAAGGTCCCAACCTCCATTATAGGTGATATAATAATATATTTAAGGAAATGCAGATATTTAAAAGCAGCTAATAATCGACGCGACGCGGGACACTTCACCAAAAAGCGGGGTTGTTGGTCACTTTACGGTATTACGAATAATTTTCACATGTCCAAAACATCATGAATACCAAAATTGGTAAATGTAGCATTGGCGGTTTTAAAGAGATTTAAAAGTTGCGATGACTTTTCCTACTCAGTAAAAACCCTGTTTGGTAATACTTTTATGTTTCTTAATTAGGTTAATAAATGAATGGATTTTTTATTACGCTGAAAATTGTTGGTATGTATGTTTTTGAAATATGGGTTTTTATGCGGAATGGTACAGGATATCAATTCAAATAAAGAAAACATTCTTTATAAAAAAAAGATAAAGAAATCAAATGGTCAAAGCAAGAGAGAAAGTTTGAGAAAGGGTAAGTAAGAGAGAAACATTGGCAAGACTAGGGTAAATCACTATATTTTGTCAGCCGATAATTAGTCATTACCGCTTAGAATTTGTGATTTTTGTTCTTACTCGTATATTCTCTGTGAAATACCTACACAATTTAATATACATTAGTATTAGAAATTCGTATGTTTACTTAAATTGATTGATTTATTTTTAGATTGGCGCAAATTTTGCCATACCTTTATTACAGTTTATTCCATGAAATCAGCAAATTGATTGTATCAATTTAGGTGATATCAGTCTTACTCTTCTGCTATATGTTCTTGTTACTTAACTTGAATTCCTAACCAAAAATGATAGTCCTATGTTCTACTTAAACAATTAGGAACTGAAAAAATATGTACTTGTCTGCGCGTTAATTCAGTGAATAAACTGATTAAATGATTTATACTTCTAATATTTCCCGCACCATTACAACAGTAGAAAATGACCTAAACAAGTTGTTTACATCGACATTAAGAGTTAACTTTTAAATGACGTTATGACTTATCAAGCTAATAAACTTTACTTTCTGATTAATTAAGTAAAACTAATAAATATTTCACTTCTCACAAAGAGAAAATGAGTAATATCTTAAAGACATTTTGAATAAAAATAAAATCAACATACGCTGGGAAATTATGATAAGGGAATCAACAACAATATGTTTATATTGTGGGTGGTTTAAAGACAATTAAATAATTATTGTCTGAAAAAAAAACAACATTTAAGGTACGCGCATATGCGTTGGCATCGGACGGACGGTACGGATCGGAGAAAATAGTTTTAGTGAAATTAAACACACACACACACACGCGCACATGCGAGTTATGGGTAAACCATATGTAAATATTAAAAGTTAGCGCCTTTTCACCCGGGGTATAAAACCACTCGGTTAAAACCCTCCGGTAGAAATCGAATTAAATTCTTGTCAAA